>PVKZ01003759.1:0-115191 GCA_004027375.1 Macroglossus sobrinus | reverse complement strand
TCTTTTCCTCTTTTCCTCCCTCCCTCCCTCCCTCCCTCCCATCCACCCAGAGACTGTGCTCAGCTCAGGGCAGGAGGGTAGGGGAGCACCCCTGTCCTTGAGGAGTGGGCTGTCTCGGGGAGCAGACAGACAGAGAGGCGGTTGGGGGAACCCAGCTGCCTGGGTGCTTGCCCAGGCACTACGGAGCCCAGGGGTGGAGTCAGGCTGCCTTCCAGGGGAGGTGGCCCATGCCGGGAGTGGGAGCTTACCTGAGAACGGGCAGAGGAGCGGGAGAGGAAGGTGTCTGGTGACCAGGAGGGGCAGTGCAGAGGCCCTGGGCTGAGCCGGCATCCTCTGCAGCCACGTCTGGGTGGGAGGCCGCTGGCCGTGTCAGAGGCCACTCTTCCAGCCACTTGTGGCTGGTGGGCACCATACTGGACAGGGCTGATCTAGAGAGGCCAGCGGTCCACACCAGGAGGCCGCGAGCTGGGCGGGAGGAGGGGCGTGGGGTGTGGCGGTGGGTTTCGGCTGCAGGGGGTGTCCCCGCGCCTTGCCCCTGATGTCACCCCGACCTGGCTCTGCTCCTCACAGCATGTCCCGCTCCTTTGGGGAGAGCTACCGGGTGGGCAGCACCTCGGGGGCCCACGCCATCACTGTTTTCTGCTCCTGGGACCACAAGGTGACCCAGAAGTGGGCCTCCCGCCTACAGCACGACAACATCAGAACACACCTGAAGGTGAGCCGCCCCGGCTGGAGCTGCCGGCCCGCCTGCTGGGCCCGCTCGGCTCCCACCTCACCGTCCCGGCCTCCACCGTCCTGGCCCCGGGTCCACTGAGAACCAGCCAGAGAGGGTTGGGTTCGGGAGTCCCCTGCGCGAGTCCCCGTGCTCTCCGGTCCCCAGCGGGATGAGTTCTGAGGGGCTCCAGCTGGGCCTCCTGGCAATTCCCCCGCCTTCCCCGAGTTCGATTGGTGTAATGGGGAACGCTCGCCTGGCGGATGCGCCTCGTCACCCTCAGGGGGCTCCCAGGGGACCTTGGGGGTCCTGCTCAGGAGGCTGGGCTGGGAGGGGGTGGGTGAGGGAGGTGGGCGCAGGCCTCGGGCTGCAGCAGGGGCTGCGGGCGGGAGCAGGCGGACACGACTGCGGGTTGGTGGGGACAGAGTGCAGGACACGGCCTCGGGTCCCGGCCCTGTGCTTGCCCTGTGCCTGGGGACGGCTCCAGAGCTGGCACAGGGACCGGCGGTGGCGCTGGGCTGGGCGGCAGGGGCCCCCTTGGGTCCCGCCACGCCTCCCCGTGGGTCTGCTCTGTGTCCGCGTGCGTGCGCGGGACTGTGCCGTGCCCTGACGGCCGTCGTCCCTGTCCCCGTCCCCGCAGGAGGTGCTGGCCGAGGGGCAGCTGCGGCGGGGCGCTCGGAGTGTGTGTGGGCGGCTGCGGCAGGTGGCCGTGCTGGCGCTCGTGTGGCTGCTGTGCCTGGGCATCACGTTCGGGTGCACCATGGCTGTCTATGCCTTCTCTGAGTTCATGATCGAGGTGAATGGCCCCCAGTGACCCCAGTGATGGGCCCTGCCCAGGGAAGTGGGCTGTGGCCCCGCGCCCTGCCGGGGCCTGGGAGCCCAGAGGCCCGGGGTCCCTCCCTGGAGGCCGCGTGCCTCAGGCGCCAGTTCTCGTCTCCCCTCCATCCGTCTCCCCTCCATCCGTCTCACTCTCTCCCCGTTTTCTCTTTCTCCTCTGCTTCCCGTTTTGCTTTGCGACACCTGTGGCCCTCCCCGCCCCCTTCCTGTGTGGTTTGAACTTGAAGCCTGGGGTGGAAGTATCTTGGGGGCGGGCCTGTTACGCCCCCTCCTTCCCTCCTGGACTGCCCCCCACAGCCCCCTCCCCCCCAAGCAGGGGTCCTAGTCCTGTGCGTGGGGAGGGGGCGTGGGGCGGGGGCGTGTGGTGACCGCTGCCCCTCCCCCACCCACGCAGAGCCCCGTGTCTGCTGAGCGGGAGGGTGTGCAACTGGCCCTGCCCCTGGTGGTCTGCCTCCTCAACCTGGGGGCTCCCTACCTGTACCGCCTGCTGGCCGCCCTGGAGCGCCACGACTCCCCCGTGCTGGAGGTGTATGTGGCCATCTGCAGGTGCGGGGCTGGGCTGGGCGGGGCTGGGCGGGGGCTTCCTGGAGAGCACCCTCTGTCCCCAAGGCTCCCCTTCCTCAGCCTCCGTGCCCCCGCCTTCCGCAGGAACCTCATCCTCAAGATGGTCATCTTGGGGATTCTTTGCTACCACTGGCTGGGCCGCCGGGTGGGCGCGCTGCAGGACCAGGTGAGGGGGGCCTGGGAGGTGCTGTGGGGGGGGGCCGTCCCGGTGCCAGGGTGTGGGTGTGGTGGGTGGGGGCGCAGGGGGGCAGAGGCTGACGCCTGGTCTGCGTCAGTGCTGGGAGAACTTCGTGGGCCAGGAGCTGTACCGCCTCATGGTGATGGACTTCCTGTTCACGCTGCTGGACACGCTCTTCGGGGAGCTGGTGTGGAGGTGAGGCCCCCGGGGGAGTGCGCCCTGCCCCGCCCTGCCCCGCCTCGCCCTCACCTCTGGGACACCTGGGCTGCCCGCCCTCAGAAGGGCTCAGAGCATCCTCACCTGTGTGGCGGGGTGGGCGGGGCCAGCGGGGAGGTTTTCCGGCAGTGATGGGGGCGGGGCCAGCAGCGATGGGGGCGGGGCCAGCAGCGATGGGGGCGGGGCCAGCGGGGAGGTTTTCTGGTTTGAATCTCCACCCACACTGGCGTTTGCAAAGAAGATCATTAAGATCAAAAGATCAAATAAAGGTCACGAGGAGGAAAACGTAGGCCCGGATGTGATCTGTCTTGAGGCTGGGAGAGAAAGCAGGTGTCAGGTGGTGTGGAGCGCGTGGTCTCGCCTGGAACGGAGAGGAGGAGGAGGGCGGGAGGACGGGACAGGTGCACGCGGCCCCTTCGGGTGCCTTTTATCATTTCCTTCTTGCGTTTCCGTTGAGGACGTGGATTTAATAATGTAGATTTTAACGTGCAGAGCAACGTCTGATGCAGACTGTGTGCGTTTACACCTGGGTGTACCTGTGCGTGCTCAGAGAAGGGGCCTCCCTCGGAGCGGGGCCCCGGGGCTGCTGTCCCCACCCCGCAGCCCCCCGTGACTTGGGCTGGGCGCCTGACGGGGGCGGGCAGGGATGTGAACCTGGCGTGCGGGCCGCCCTTGGAAGGTGGGGACGGGGTGGCTCTCCGGGATCAGCCCTCCCCGGTGACCCTTCGGCTCCTCCGCCCCAGGCTCATCTCTGAGAAGAAACTCGGGAGGGAGAAGCCGGAGTTCGACATCGCCCGGAATGTTCTGGAACTGATTTACGGGCAGACCCTGACCTGGTGAGCCTCTTCCACTGCCCCGCCCCTGGGTGGTGGGGGGGCTGACCCCCTCTGCCCCCATGGGACCCCAGCGAAGCCCAGCCCTGGGGTCCCGGGGCGGCGTGGGCCCTGAGCCCTCCCCTCCTGGGCTGCCCAGCCTGGCCTTGGGGTGCAGGGCGGAGGGAGCGGGCAGCTCGTGCCACCCCCACGCCAGGCCCCGGGCGGCTGTCCTAGCCCTGCGGAGCTGCACAGGGGTCACGACCCCAGCCTCTGGACTGCAGCGCCCTCCTCTCCACCGTTCCCCAGGCTGGGGGTTCTCTTCTCACCCCTCCTCCCCGCCATGCAGATCATCAAGCTGCTGCTGCTTTTCTACGTCAAGAAGGTGAGGTGCCCGCCAGGCCGCAGGGGGGCAGCGGGGCCTTGGGCGCCTGGAGGGTGTGGGCAGCCCGGGTGGGCCACGCGGCTGGTGGACACTGAGCCCGGGGCCTTGGCCCGCAGGGCATGGGGCTGGCAGCCCCCTGACCCCACATCACCCCGTTGGGTCAGTTGTCACTCTCGGGTGCCCGCGTGCTGGGCTTAGGGCTGGGACCTGAGTGGGAGACACCCTGGGCCTCAGGGCCCCCCAGCCATTCGAAGTGGCCCTGGTCCTCTGTCCTCAGCCGGGGTGCTCGGTGGGGAGAACCTGGCTCGCCTCCCTGATCCTCCATTTCCTCATTTCTGCACCGGGGACAGCGAGTGCCCCAGAGGAAAGGGCCAGAGGTGGCGTTTATAAAGCGCTGGGCACAGTGCCTGGCTGAGCAGAGACCTGTTGGTGGAGGTGGCTGTTACTACCACCCCCTCCGCACACGAGTGACCCTGGACAAGCCACCTCCCTCCCCCGTGTGCCTCGGTTTCCCCTCTGTAAACCAGGCTTCAGCCTAGCTGTCCCTGTCCAGCCCTCGGGCTCAGCTGCTGAGCGAGCCTGCCCGCCTCTCCCCGTCTGCCCCTGTCCTGTGCGGGGGAGCCCCATGCTGTCCTGGGGGCTCCACTCAGCCCCCCCTCTCCTCTCTCATGGGGGCCCTGCCAGGGAGTGGCAGGGCAGCGGCAGAACCGAGCCTTTGTCCCCAGACGAGCCTGATGGCCAACTGCCAGGCGCCCCGCAGGCCCTGGCTGGCCTGTCACATGAGCACCATCTTCATCTCGCTGCTCTGCTTCCCCTCCTTCCTGGGTGCCGCCATCTTCTTCTGCTACGCCGTCTGGCAGTGAGTGCGCCCCGGCTTCTGGGGGCAGCGTGGGGTCGCGTCGCCCCAGGATTCGGGAGGCGCTGCCCAGCGGGGTCTGGGTGGGGCTGTGGCTAGGGGCCGGGACGTGGGGTAACGCGAGGGCTCCCCTTTCCCACAGGGTGAAGCCGTCGAGCCTCTGCGGCCCCTTCCGGACGCTGGACACCATGTACGAGGCCGGCAAGGTGTGGGTGCACCGCCTGGAGCAGGCGGGCCCCCGGGTCTCCTGGCTGCCCTGGGTCCACCGCTACCTGGTGGAGAACACCTTCCCCATCTACCTGGTGTCGGCCCTGCTGCTGTGAGTGGGGCGGGCGGGGCCCCCAGCCCGCCGTCCCCTCCCCCGTGGCCGCAGGGCCCGGCCTTTACCGCCCGTGTCCCACAGGGCGGTCATCTACCTCAACATCCAGGTGGTCAAGGGCCAGCGGAAGGTCATCTGCCTGCTCAAGGAGCAGATCAGCAACGTGAGTGCCCCCCTCGCAGCCTCTGCCCTGTGGGGACTGCCCGCCGGCTCACCCCGCAGCGCCCCTCACCTCCTCCCACCCCTTGCTCCCGGGCTGGTGACGGGGTTTGTTTGCCGAGCGAGGCACATCAGTGGATATGTGTCATGCCTGTGGTGAGGCCACCAGGCTTCCCGGGGGCCAGCGGGGTGGGGCCCTGGTGAGGGAACGCGGCATTTTGGGGTGCACGGCCCCGCGTGAGTGCGCAAGGTCTCGTGAGGATTTCTGAGCTATGGAAGCGGCTTTTGGACTTTCTGGGGGACGCAGGTCAGAACATGTTGCAAACAGGTAGCGACCGCTTAAAGCGGGGAGGGGTCAGACACGTTTTTCGTAGGCATGCTGCAGTTTGTCATGAACGAGGTGGGGGCTGGTGGGCCGGTGGGCCTGGGAGCCCCGAAGCTGGTTCTGGAGGCCCACCCCCACCCCGAGAGGCCGCCTCATCCCCCTTTTATACACGATGCAGCTGAGGTCAGAGAGGAGGTGACTCTGTCCCAGGCAGAGTCAGCCAGCGGCAGGGCCGGTGTCAAACGCGCAGCTTGGCCTGGCACTGGGTCCCTGGCTGTGCTGGTGGGCATGTTTCCCTTTTCCCCTTGGCCACTGGGGAGCACAGATCTGCACATATGCCCGCTGGGCCCCTAGGCTTTCCTCGCCTTTGTTTCGGGGCCTCTTTGCCCCTCCTTTAAGCTTTCTGTGCTCGTGACGTTGAATGCGTGTGCGCTCCCCCAAGCGCATTCCGGAACGGGGCGGTTCTGGATGGACAGACAGATGGGCCGTGTCTGTTCTCATATCCTGTGCATTCTGGCGTTTCCAGGAAGGGGAAGACAAAATCTTCCTAATCAACAAGCTTCACTCCGTCTGCGAGAGGAAGGAGAGGGGCAGGTGAGGGCTCTCGGGCACCGCGTGGACCAGTGCGGATGGCGGAGGACCAGGGGCTGGACACTGGGCTTCCTCCCCCGGGTTGTGTGTGGAGTTGGGGGTGGTGGGGGGAAGGGAGGCCGGCTCCCTGGGTGGCCCTCAGCCTCTCGGAATGCCCCTGCCCTCCTTCCTCACCTTCCCTGCTCAGGTGTGGGGCATTTGGGGGCGGAGGACACGACAGTAACGAAAGGGCTTTGGCCTGGCCTGGCCGGGCTTCATGGCCGCTCACGGCCTTTCCTCCTCGACTCTCTGCCGCTTCTTCATTTATAAGTCGGGGGGCCAGCCTGGCTGGTCCTTCTCACCTCCGTGCTCCCTGTTCTTCCTAAGGGGTGAACACCCCCAAAATACTCCTGAGCTGTGGCTGCCCCAGGCCCGCGGGAAACAGCCTCGTTTCTTGCCTTTTATCTCGGTTACTCGGGCGAGGAAGGCCCGTGCAGACATCTTTCTGCTTCCTGCACGGACGGACAGACAGACAGACAAGCGAACCTCCCCCCGCCCCCACCTGAGGCCCAGGGCTCCTCCCGGCCTCCGTCCGGCCTTCTCTCTGGACTCCGGGAGGCCTGACTGTGGGCCCTGAGGAAGGATCGAGGGACAACCACTGGGGTCCTCGGCCTCCCGTGTGGGTGACATGAGGGACTCGCTGCCCTCGCTTACCTCCCTTTCTGGCAGGGTCGGCCGTACCCAGGAGGCGGCGGTGCCCCCACATCTGCTCACAGACGACCGAGGCGCCTGGTAGGACAGCGATGGGCCTGGCGGGCCGGCTCGTCCGGCGTCACCCTCGGTTCCCACGGCCCTGCAGCCACAGACGCCAACCTGGGATCAGGCCGGTCTGCCCGTGACTCTGTTTATTCTGATGAAATGTTTTGCAAAATGGGCTTGTCCCCTGGGGGACGCGCTCACGACCCAGGCCTGCGGGCTGTGTGCGGCCCGCCCCCTGCAGCCCTGCGGGCCGCCTCCAGGCTGAGGCTGTGAGAGTCTCCACCTCCTGCACCTGCAGCCGTGCCAGCTCCTTCGGGCTCTTCAAGGCCCCCCTCCTCGCCACTCCAGGGCCCCACAGCTCCACCAAGCACCCCGGAGATGCTCCGTGGACGCCCCTGGGTGCCCCAGCTGTTTCAATGCTGACGATCTGGGGCTCCCATGCTGAGTGCAGGGCGCCCTCTGCTGGTTGAGCCCTGGATGGCGGGATAAACCTGTCCCAGCCTGAGCGCAGCCCCCCGACAGCCCAGGCAGGCGGGAACAGCTTAGGGGCATGTCCAGGGTGACAGAGCCAGCAGCAGTGATGCTTCAGTGGTTACTGCGGCAGGGTGGGGGTGGACGGGAGATGACGTTTCAGAAGAGAAGAGCCCGCCAGGCAGAGGGGCAGCCGGCACCCATGTGGGCACAGGAACGGGCTCGGCTTCCTGTGGCTGGTGGAGAGCGGGGAGTGCCCCCCGGTCCCTGCAGGCCGGGTTTGAGGAGCCTAAGGCTGCAGGGAGGAGGGGTCCAGGCCCCAGTGTCTGATGGCTGTCGGGGAAGGACAGTCACAGTGGTGGTGGCTCCACCCTCATCTCAGAGGGGAGCTGGGAAGGGCAAAGCTCAGGCCCAGTCAAGGCAGTGGGAGGGCCAGGCCAGACATCGCTGCCATCGGCAGTGCCCAGGCTGGGCCCCTGCTCACCCCAAACTGCCCCTTCCGAGGACAGTGTCTGGCAGACGTCCAGGGGCAGACGCCGTCCACTGACTTCTGCAGGTGGGGGATGGCACCTGGCCCCCGACAGATCCGGTTCCCTGGGCTTGTGGCCGCGCCCAGTTAACTGCTGCTTAGGGACCTCTGCAAGCAGCTGGCACAGACCTGGGGGGCTCTGGGCCAGACCCGTCCAGAGGCGTTCCTCAGGACGGACGGTCACAGACGTGCTTTGGGACGGATGGACACTAACTGACCTCTTTCCTCTTGACGTGGCCTCACCATCAGTTGTGAGTGACTGGGCCCACGTCACCTGCCTCGCAGTCACTGTGAGGGCGGGACGAGCCACTGTGACAAGCAGTGACAGGCCCGCCCAGGGAGGGCTGCAGATCTCCCGTGTGACGGTCACTCACTTCCTCGGGCACGGATCTAGGCATGGCTGTGACGACACTGTGTGTGTGCATTTAACACCTTTTTAAGGGGATCCTCTGTCGCGATGTGGGGTGGCCTCACCCAGTCGTGAAAGATGGACACCGGGTTTTCCGTAGGAGATATTCTGTCTCCAGACCGCACCTGCTCCTGCCCAAGGCTGCAGCCTGCAGGCCTGTCTGCAGACGGGCCTCCCGGCCCCGCCACTGGCCAGTCAGTCCTGTGCCCGGCGCACACCTGTCCCCCGTCGGTGCTGCTTCTGATGCATGCGTGGCCTCGGATCCTCCAGCTGGAACACGTCACCCCGTCCCTTCCGTGAAGGAGGCGAGCCTCGGCTGTGGACTCACGTGGGCCTGGGTGCCGACCCTTATGAGCTGGGGGCCTCGGGCATCTTCCGCGCCCTCATGGGGCTGCTGCAGCAAATGACACAGCTCCTGTGCAGTGCTCAGCACCATGCCTGGCACACGGGACTTCCGCTAAAAACAAAATAAAACCCCAAAACTAGCCACAACGGCCAAATGGACTCTTGGGGATTGTAATTCCTATAGATTGTGCGTCAACACTGCTATTTCAGCCTGATGACAAGGCCCCGCCATGCCACTGCTCGACCTGGGCTGCTCCATGTAACCAACTGGGGGGATTTAAAAACTCACGGCTGGGCTGCACCCCAAGAGTCTGGCTGAACTGCACGGGGAGCCGAACAGATCTGCAGGAGATTCTCGCACACGCCCGGGGAACACGGCTCTGTGCAGCAGCATCAGGAGTGTTGCTTAAGCCTGAGGCAGCACTGCCACCTAGGGGCTCGTGGGAATGCTCCGGTCTTGGGGAGGCAGGCCCGGCGGCCAGGCTGGCCCCACGAGCCGTTCAGGCGATGCTCCCACACCGGCGAGTGCTCCCGTCGAGGGTCCCCGCGGCAAACGCCGGGGCGGGATCCAGGGTCGTGTGCGTGTGTGCGCTGTGACCGCTCCGGGAGATGCTCTGCCTCTTGGTCCCCCGCAGCGAACGTGTGCTCGGCTCGTGCGTCAGCTGACGCGGTGGCCCCGGCCTTGCCTCCAAGCCATGGTCCTTTCTCTGCGTGTCACTGTCACATGGCTGCCCTAGCGCCCGGCTCCGCCTCTGCAGGAACCTTGAAAGAGGGTGGCTCTGACCTGCCATCTTCTCGACTCCTGATGCCAAGTTTCCCTTCCACTCGTGGTCACGAGACCCCTCCCGGACGCCCCTCCCGTGAGCCAGTCGCTTCGGGCCTCAGCTCACCCTGTGAGCCCCCACTGTGCCCCGCCTTCCCCAGGCCGGCGGGTCCAATCCGGCTTCTCAGGCCCAGGCAGATGCCGCCTCCTCCAGGTGGGCTGCCGCTTCCGCCGGACACTCCCGAGGCAGAGTCTGGTTTTTTGGGGGGCAGGGCTGGTGGCCCGCTCCCGGGGCTGACCGGATACACAGGCACCGAGGGACACTTGCTGAGGGTCTGGCTGGGGCCTGGGGCCCTCGCTTCCTCTGGTCTCCCCGCTTGTCTCACGATCGTGGCCCTTTCAGCGCGTCCTTTTGTGGGGTTCGGTCAGAGCCAGGAGTTCACGGCTGGTCCCAAATTCTTGATAAAATGTGGGACTGACTCATAGGAGCGGAGACAATAAAAAAAAAAGGCTCATTCTGCTCGTCCCTGAGCTCAGGGCCACAGAGGACATTTTGGTTCATCTTCAAGGGTCTCATCTTTGTAATCCTGATGACACAGAAGCGCCAGCACCGAGCTCGTGCAGGGTCCTGAAGTGTCCTGGGGTGGACGTGGGGAAAGCACTGGAGAGTTCTGATTTCTAACTGCCACCTGAGACGCGGGTGACAACGCAGCTGTGTTACTGGCGCCGGAGTCCTCTGCTTGTACACAGTGAGGGTTAGCCGAGGCGACGTTACTGAAATAAAGGAATGAAATATCTAGCAAACACGAGAGACCTTCATTGCTCTCTCCTCTCCTGACGCCCACACTGGGTCACAGGCAGGCGCCACTGGCCCTCGGGCAGGACCGTGTCCCACCGCCATCCGAGACGGGAGTGGCTGTCGCACGGGGCCGAGTCGGGCGGGCGACAGCTGGCGGGGCGCCCACGGGCCCTGCTGCACCTCTGCGGATGATTACAAAAAAGGGTCGCAACGTTAACTGAAAAACCACAAAGCAAATGGCAGCGTTACAATCCGGCCACCGACGCCAGGAGTTTATCTAGTTACACAAACTCTGAGGATGTCACAATACCCAGGACTGTTACAATACAGGAGGACAAGGCCCTCTCCCGATACACAGAGTGAAGACCGACGTGTCTTCCAAAAGCAAATAAAACCACATGATGGGAACAGCCAAGAAAAAAATTGCCATTTATTAAGATTCAACAAAGCGTTGTACTTTTGAAAGCAACTTTCGGTGCATGTTCGTCAACAATCACATTCTATGAGGAAAAACATTAAAAGCCACAAACTTGTTTCTCAATTGCAGAGTTACAGACATCTTTAATTCAAAAGGAAAGGCCAAAAAAAAAAAAAAATAAAATAAAAATAAAAATAAGCCACCCCAACGAAAAAAACGAAAACGAACAAGATTGTTTACTTCCATCCCCAATTAAAAAAAAAAAAAAAAAAGTCAGGAGTTTCTCTACAACTCAATGCTACGTGGCAGGCGGCCCGGGGAGCTGGGCGCCTGGTGCGTGTGCGCACGCATGCATGCGCACGCACGCGCACGCACACGCACGCATATCTGATATGCACGTGCAGGCCATACATCAAACACGGAGAGTGCACGCCATGGCAATGAGATGCGGTTACTCTGAGGGAGGTTCGTTCAGCGAAACACACTAGGAAACTTGAGAAGAAAAGTCTGGAACCCAGTTTGTGCATAGTTCATGATCCTCTATAAAACCAGCTTTTTGTTGATCTGCACTTCTGCAGGACCTTCTATTTTTAAACGATTTTTTTTTGTTTTTTTTTTTGTTTTGTTTTGATAAAACCATTAAAAAGCTAATTAAAAAAAACAAAACAAAACGTAATGCACAGGTTTCCTGATCAAGCAGGCTGGGAGCACAAGGTCCATATATTTTTTTTAAAACATACTCGAGGGTATGTTACTCCATTGTCTTTCTTTCTTGCAAAACAATCAAAAAACATTGATCATTTTTTTAAAACATAAAGCAATTTTTAATATATAAAGCACTCTTCAAACATCTATTTCTCTTGAGTCCATTATTTGGTAAATATGTAACTGCTACACATTAGAGATTAGGTATTTTTCTTCTTTGTGTGTTTTTTTTCCTCTTTTTTTCTTTTTTTTTTTTTTTTTTTTTTTTTTTTTTTTTTTTTTTTTTTTTTTTTTTTTTTTTTTAATAACATCTTCAGTGCTAGGAGTTGGGTTACAAAATACGTGAAATGGTGTGGAGCTGCCCCTCGGGAACCCTGGCTTTCCTGAGAGCGCGTCCGTGTGCAAGACAGTAACCACAACGTCTCGTCACCTCGACGAAGGGGACAACGACAGAGTCCACGACGATGGCCGGAGGGGGAAACAACACTGTTCGATCCCAGAGCTCTGAAGTAGCGTATCTGCATTCTGAAAATAGGTCTCTTTACGACGGAAGTCTTTTTTTTTTTTTTAATTCCTTTTGTAAAACTTTTTATTTTATTTTTTTTTAATTTTTAAAGTCTGAAGGAGAAAGAAAAAAGGTCTGTAAACAAGCGGGAGCCCTCACCACGGGCTCCGCCGAAAGCAGTCACAACCCACGTCCAAGTGCTTGTCTCCGTTCCTCCCGCGGAACCATCCACTTGCCAGAAGTATCTATGGCCACAGTTCAGCAACAGTTTTTTTTTCTTTTTTCTCTTTAACTTTATATTCCAAATGGAAAAAATGGTGCAATACTCTGGTAATCATTCTCTTGCATCAATTAGTCCACAATAAAAAGCCGCTAAAGGTAGGTATACATATTATTTCTCCAGAGATATACACTGTAATGTTTCAACGCGATAACAGAGTCCTTGAGTAAACATTTACACGTGAATTGTCGCCGGCCCTGTCCTATGAATTCTTTACTGGATAGGATTAGCTGAAGGAAGGGCAGGGACACTCAGTGCAAAGTTAGAAGCTAATAGTAACAAACCTTTGACCAATCAATGCGCCAAAAAAAAAAAAAAAAAAGGAAAAAAAAAAGCATATACTGAATAAAAGGGAAAACCCACAGTGAAATCTCTCACACACGGAACACACGAACACGGGGAGCGCGCACACACGCACGCACACATGCACACACACACACGCACGCCTCTGTTTCAGCACACACGCACACACATAGGCTGTGAACTTAGAAATGTTTCCTAGAGCCTGTTTCTGCGTACTGATGACAACCTGGAAGTGGAGAATTAGACTTAGAAAGTGTTCACATTTCGTTATTGGCCTGCTGGATTCAAGTATTTGCATGTTTGATATGTCTTTTTTTTTTTTTTTAAACTTTTAAAAAATAGTTTTTGGGATTAAACAAAAAAATGACATGAAAAAAGTAATGAGACAAGGTCATGTGCATAGGCGGATTGGGGGAGCCGAGCCTGGCCCGCGGGGGCCCACCCCGCCCCCGGCCCCGCTCCGGCCGCCTCTGGTAATGTGCATAATCGTCACAGGCTCCTTTAAATAGGCTTTCCCGTCCTCCCCCCACCCCCTTGATAAAATAACCCTTTCCAGCCCACGATCTGAAAAGTGCCCTTCATGATAGAACTATTCTAAGCAGCTTTTATACTTAAAAAATCAAAATGACAACACACCGTACAAACATAAGACGACACCAAATAAAAAGCTATGAGAACATCCTGTCATTAGCGTGTGACACTGACCAAGCGTGGCCCGCACTGTCTCGGGAACAGTTCGCAAGGGCCGCGGCCAAGGTTGGGCTTCAGTACTGGACAGAGGTACTCGAAAGGGCCGCCGGGCCGCCCGGGGCGAGCGGGGGGACCTCGGCGACGCCCGGACTGGAAAGGGTCAGCTTCCTCTTCCTGGTGCTGACGGCTGTGGCACCCACGGGGTCCCTAGATGGACTCCCCGCTGAGAAGGTCGCCGGGAAGCAGAGTGTTCAGCGGGGTGGGGCTCCCGATCACCCTGGCGTCATCGCTGCTGGGCGGGCCCCACAGGCTGCTGGAGTACTGGGGCACCCCGCCCCACAGCAGGTCGCTGCCCCCTTTGCCGGCCAGGCACGGGGCGTTCCAGTGGCCGGCGTCGCTGCGCGCCAGGCCGTGGGAGCCGCCCGAGGCGCCCAGCCGCGTCTGGCCGGCCCCGGAGCTGGACTGCCAGCTGGAGGTGGGCGGCAGCGCCTGGCCTTGCGCAAGGAAACGGTTCACTTCTTCTTCGCCGGCGAACTCGGCCAGGATGGTGGTGTTTCCCAAAACGCACCTGGAGGAGAGAACGGCGACCGAGCTCAGAGCGGGCTTTTGAAGACGGTGAACAAAACGGACAAACTTAGCTAGACTGACAGAGAGAGAGAGAGAGAGAGAGGGGGGACGCTACAACGGACACACGGGGGAGGCAAGGAGACTCCTGAACAATGATCTGCCGACAAACTGGGCACCCTAGGAGGAACAGACCAATTCCCCGGAACACCCCAAGACTGGACCTTGAAGCAACAGCAAATCTGAACAGACCGATAATAGTAAGGAGACTGAACGGGTGACCGAAACCCTCCCAACGCAGAAAAGCCCAGGGCCACGCGGTCTCCCCGGGGACTTCTACCAAACACACACACGGAACATGAACCCCAACCCTTCTCGGACTCTTCCAGAAAAAAAAAAAAAAGGAGGGAACGTTTCCAAACTCGTTCTATGAGGCCAGCATTAAGGCCACTATAAGAAAGCCGCAGACGAATATTGCAAAAATTGATGCAAAAATTCTCAACAAAATATTAACACGCCAAATGCGAGAGTATGTTAAAAGGCTCGTAAGATCATATGCCACGTCCAAGTGGGGATTCCCCTGGGACGCAAGGGCGGTTCACCGCATGAAGACAGAGGTGGCACGCCACATTCACAGAACGAAGGACATACATCCTGCGATCATCTTAACAGATGCAGAAACAGCATCTGACGAAACAGCATTCTGGAGGGGCTTTCCCTAGGTGGGGGGCATCACCATGGCAACTCAGCAGAAGACAGGGACACGTCACAAGACCCCTGTTATGGGCCGCACTGTGTCTCCCCAGATTCACACGCTGAGGCCCTAACCTCCAATGCCTCTGGATGTGCTATATTTAGAGAGAGGGTCTTTACAGAGGAGATTAAGGTAGAAAGAGGATCACCAGGGCGGACCCTACTCCGTGACTGGTATCCTTGTAGGAAGCTGGGACGCGGACGTACTCAGATGGAGGGACAACCAGGTGGGGACACGGGGAGGGTGGCCGTCCATGAGCCAGGGGGAGAGGCTTTGGAAGGGACTCGAGAACCATGACGCAGTCGGTGTCAGCTCCCCAGGGACGGACACCCCCTCCCCAGCCGCGGGGCAGAGGGCACGCACATGTGCAGGGACTTCTGGGCCTTGGCGGCCTCCTCCTTGGAGCTGTAGCGGACCACGGCGTTGCCTTGCGTCAGGTTCAGGTGGAATGTGATGAGAGGCCCGTGCTGCAGGCACAGCGTCCGCAGCGTGGAGCCGTCAATCTGGCGGGGGAAGCAGAGGGCCGGTGAGGGGCGTCCTGTGACCTCTTCCGCTACGCTCTCCCCAGGAAGCGGGGTGGGACCCAGGGGCGCTGAGCACGGGGGAAACGCCTTGTTCTTAAAGGGGCTTATTAGTCCACGTGACTTCACGACGGGAACCCTTTAAATCCGTTATATCTGGTGAGTCTGCTGACCGCAAGGAGGACACCCCGTTTGGGTTCTGATCCCCTCAGCAGAGCGCACGACGCAGCCCCAGTGGCTCCGGGCACCGCAGCCCAGGACCCCAGGAAGCTGTGAGTTAAACGGGAGCAGTTCTGCTTATAAAGGCATTGTTTTCAAGCCTCAGAAGAGTAACAAGGAAACAATTCACCGGGACACGGTTAAAGGACCCCCGGGGTGGCCGCGCCCCGCTGCCCCGGACCCCTGGGCCCTGCATGAGGCACCAGCGAGCCCTGGGACCCGGCCACATTCCGAGACGGTACCTGGGGCGTGAGGTTGCGGAGGACGAGCCAGCTGCTTGTCCTTCCTGAGGTGTCGGTGCTCCAAGCGGAACCTGCAGGGCCGGAGAGGGGCCCGGTCAGCGCGCTGTGAGCCCGGGAGCCGCTCTGGCCACCCGTCTCCCGCTGGCCGGCAGCGACGGGGCCTGGACCACCTCGGTCCCCACATCTTTATCACCTCGCGGGATAAACCAGGACCACACGGCCCTCCCGCAGACACCCGCGGGAGATGACGGGCCCCCCTCCTCCATCTGCCCCCTCGGCTCTGCATGTCTTGTTGACAAGACAAAGGTGCTGGTGGCCTTAGAGGCCTGTGAGGGCTATTTCTCTCCCTCCCTCTGCGACTGGTTGTGACCTCCGCTTCCTGAGTCCCCGGGGCCTGCCCTTCATCCCCACCAGTGGGCGGAGGGCCCCGGCTGGAGGCCACTGAGCCGCTCCGTCGGGGAGGGCGGTCTTGCGCTGGGGGTCTGGTCTGCTCTGGGACACACTGTGGGGAAGCACGTGCCAGGGGAAATGGAGACCCCTGCGCTGGCTGAACGGGACGTCTGCCAGGACCCAGCGTGGCCCCTCGTGCTGGGCGACGCTGGGACCCCCTGGCTCAGCGTGAGCTGTCGTGAGCTCGGTCACCCGGGGCTGGTGCTGGGCTCAGATGCGGCCCTGAGAGTCCAGGGCCGCCCTGGCCCTGCTCTAAGCTGTCCCGGGGTCCGTGTGTGTGTGGGGGGCAGGGGTCCTCATGAGGGGGCGAGCAGAGCCGGCTCGGTGCGCCCCCCGTCCCCACGAGGCTCACCGGAGGAGTAGGAGCTGGTCCAGCCGAGGGGGCTGGCCCCCCAGGTGGAGGAAGGCTTGGGATTGGTTAGCCCTGGAGGCGGCCTGGTGGGCGCAGTAGTGTTTCTGGGCACCTTCCACAGCTCGTGAGACAGAGAGGCTTGCGTGTGGGAGGCGGGGCCCGAGGACCACGTCGACTTCATGTCTGACAGTTTACCTAGAAAGGCAGAGACACGGGGCGCGGGCCTTCTTGAGACGGGGGACAAAGGCCACCGCAGCGTTTGGGGGACCCACACGATGTGGTCACCGGCACCAGCCGATGGCGTGGCGCAAACGGAACCATACGCAGAGCACCGCCGGGCACGCGCCGCCCGGAGGCAGGCTGCCCATGCGCAGCGTCCGCCTGGCGGGTGCTGCTGACGCCCACGGTGCTGAGCGTTCCACACCCGGTCTGCCATCGGGAAAACAGCATCTCCGTGGTCTGGTGTCACACCGAACCCATCGACGCATTCTGCTAGGACACAGTTTATAATGTGGCACGGTCACCAAGGTCAGAGCCTCGCACAGGTGTGTGTATATGTGTGCGTGCACAGGTGCATATACGTGCATGTGTGCACGCATGTGCGTGTGCGCACATGTGTGCACGGGTGCACGTGTATATGTGCACATGCGTGTGTGCATGCATGTGCATGTGTGTGCATGTATGTGTATGTGTGTGTGTGTGTGTGAGCACGCACGTGCGTCCTTTATGCCATCTGGGGATCAGACCCCGTTCAGAGCCACGCCCCCCGACGTTCCCGCCCCGTCTGTGCGGCACTGAGGGCCGAGCAGCTCAGCGGCGTGGAGCCCGAGCGGGGAAGCGTGTTTTCAGGGTCTCTGGGAGAAAACAAGGAAACCGGCAGCACCATCAGCCCGGTCCCCGCTGTGCCCACCTCCCCAGCCCAGCCCAGCCTAGCGCAGCGAGCACGGGGCTGCTGGTGGCAGAGTGGTCGCTGTCCCTGTGCTCCCTGGACGGCACTGCAGTGGCCAGGCCAACACAAAGCCAAGTGCTGTTGCCCAACTCTGGCCACTGGAATCGACTGGGACCTCAAAACAAATGCTACTTGTAGCAGACGTGTCACTGATCAGAAAAACAACAAGGCCACGGAAGCCTGCGTTATTTATGCACGCCCACAGCTCCTGGTCTTCCTCGGTGTCTCCCATCCAAGGACTAACCAGGCCCGACCCTGCTCAGCTTCCGAGATCAGACATCGGGCTCGTTCGGGGTAGCATGGCCGCAGACCATGGATCTGGGCTCCACTGGGGTGCGAACCCAGGACCTTATGCGCGTAAAGCAGACGTGCTCACCGCTGCGCTATGGAACCATACCCTGAAACTTTCAGTTTTAAGAATGGACTTTGTCTCATAAAATCACAGGCAACTTTCCTTTCTAGATGAAGTAACGGTGTGACTGCATTTCACGACTCTGGTGAATGGCCACTTCCTCAGGGTTAAAGCTGCACGTCACATTGACGCAGGGATAATGTTGGACTCGTGTAAATTCTTAATACCAAATCAGAACTTATCGCCAATGGCAATAAACAAAAAACGTAAATAAAAAAACCCCACACTTAATATAGTCCATTATGGAAATACGTAAAATAAAGCGATATCAAAAATTTGCTGGCTATTTCTCACAGTTCTTCTTATAGTGCACGTATTTTTATTTTTATTTTTCTCTGTGCTTTAGAGCAGGCTGGTCGTGCACACATACGATGGCCTTCTGTGGCCTGGTCCCCGGGCTCGGCCGGCTCGAGGGACGCCGGGAAGCTCCTGGTGCGTGGGGAGAGGGCGGGCTGCGAGGTCTCTGGCCTTGGCTGTTTCTTCCCGCTCTGTGGCGATGGCGTTTTTGGTAAATGACATGTGCGTCTAGCTACACTCGTTATGTTCCCCATTCCCAGTAACTCGCCAGGCGTCCCTAAACCATCAAGCCCCGGACGTCAAGACGCCACGTAAGGGCCCCGCGATGCTCTGAGCCACTGGGGTGGGGTGGCTCTCTCCACCCCGGAGCTGCAGCCCCCGTCTCCTCTCTCGGGTGCTCTGGGGGACGGAGCAGCTGCTTAGTGCTGCCTCCAGCATTCACCCGCTTCTCCAGGCCACTTGTCATATCCTGGCACCCTGGTGCTAAGGCAGAGCCGCCCCCCCCACCCCATCCCGGAGACCAGGGGGTCGCTGGACCACCCCAGGAAGCCACAGCAAGCAACCTTGAGCCTCGCCCACGCCGTTTACTGCCCAGGTCAGCACAGCTGCTCACGCCCCTCCACGGTGCTCCACACGCACTGGGTGCAGCCCCCCTGCTATCACTCATCTGTCCCCGACAGCGGGGACGCCCGCAACGCCCCTGCTCTGAGAAGCAGCTGCATGGAAACACGAGACAGGCACAGCACTAAAAAGGAAGGACAAGCTGGGTTTATGGTTAGCTTTCTACCCGAACCCCGGACACGCTCAGAAACCCGTCACTTTAAAGAACCCTTAAAGAGAAACGCATCCCTCGCAGGCCGCATCTGAAGGAGGAAATGTAGCATTCTGGGAGCCATCAGCATTTCACTAGTGATAAGCGGATGCGGTAACCTGGCTGTTCTTTCCCATTATTAGGATGCTGGCGATCGCAGCTCGGCTCACGCCTCCCACGGGGCGTGCCAACATGGAGCGCCACGAGCTGGTGCCAGCAAAGAAGTCCTGGGAAGGATTTTGTTGTCTTTACCAGGATTTTGCTTTTTTTGGCCAGGAAACACAGACTGAGATGGATGAGTAAGGAGTTGCTAGCTCATTTCTAGTATACAGAGAGTTCCAGTGGAAACTTTCCATTAAAAAGCTTAATGGTTAACACTGGGATTCGACGACACAGTGCTTGTAAAACATGATGGTAACAAATCTGACAGAAACACGGATCCATCTCCATTTTCACCACGAGCTGCGCCTGACCGTTTCTCGTGCTGCGTCAGACGGCCAGAGAAGCCGCCCACCCCGCGAGCCCGCCACACCGCCTCAGGGCCCACACAGCCACCCCCACATGGCCCCCCGGGGCGCGGGGCCCGCCTCACCTCCGCTCTTGAGGAGGTAGCGGTTCACGTCCTGTATGGTGGTGTTGATGGTGGGCCCGGTGGGGACGCTTCCAGGAGTGACGTCGGGGTCATTCTCAGGGTCTATATTCTGAAGTCCTTTCCAGGGGACTCCAGGGTGGAATTCTGGACGATTCCGAACAAAACGAAAATCAAGATGTGAGTATTACAGTATCTTCACGTGATAATTGACGGATTTTTACGATCTGCTGAGCTAACCACAGGCACAAGCTGGACTCTCTCAGGGACTCAGTCACCAACCCTCTGGAGAAACCAGAGCCAGGCGCCGCAGCCGCCACATCAGGACAGTGTTCACACAGGTGACAGAGCCTGAAACCCGGCCGGACGGAACACACAGCCCCGTCCCCTTGTCCTCACCATTCCCCTCCTGCTCCTCTTACTGACCCGAGGGGCCAGAGAAGCACGCCAATGCCAGCCACCCCCAAAGCCGGCCTGCCAGACAGGCTTCCAGAGAAGCGGCCGGAGCCACGGGCCAGCGCTGCCCGGTGCCCCTTGGGCCGAACCACCCTGCTCCGGCCCGGCGCACATTCTGATCTGCGCAGAAGTGTCGCCTGCTCTTACCTGGGGGCCAGTTGATGCTGGAGCCGTTGGAGATTTTATCACTGTCAGATTTGGCACGTGACCAGCTATGGGGAACAGCTACCGGAGGGCTGGCTGGTGACTCACTGTTCTGGATTAGATCGTACCGGCCATAGGAGTCGTCGATGGAGGACTTAGCTGGAGGCCCGATGCTCAGACCTCCGGGGATAGCACCTGCGGGGGGATGGCGGGGAACAAAGCCGGGTGAACGGGGGCCCGGGGCCCTCGCTGCCTGTCAGAGGTGCGCGAACCGTCAGGCTCGGTCTGCCCGGCCTTCCCCGAGGACAAGGGGCTGTGTCAGCTAGCGCGAACTTGGTCCTTGAAGGAGCCGCGTGTGTCCCATTGGAAATCCTGATGACATGCCAACCCCCACCACGGGAAGCTGGCCCGGCGGGCCTTTCCTGGGACGACCTAGGAGGCTGCGGCGTCCCTGTCCGCCCCTCTCTCTGGCCTGCTGCCCGCAGTACGGACAGACGAGCGACCATGTGAGCGCCCTGCACTGTCTGAATGTCACAGGCACCAGTGGGACACGCTTAGGCCA
The DNA here is from genome assembly GCA_004027375.1 of Macroglossus sobrinus. Taxonomy (NCBI): domain Eukaryota; kingdom Metazoa; phylum Chordata; class Mammalia; order Chiroptera; family Pteropodidae; genus Macroglossus; species Macroglossus sobrinus. Next base: position 94,960 of record PVKZ01003759.1, on the reverse strand, counting down.
CGCAGCTCTCCCTCCAAGGGAAGCGCTCGGATGCACGCGGTGACCCTCGTGTAGAACTGACCAGAAAGAATTTCTTTTTCTCCTTTTAGGATGCTTTATATCAGGAGAGAATGATATACCTATCATATTTTCTTTGCTGTTTCCACTACCAGGAGATTCAGAGCTACATGTGATGCTGAATAGCGAGATTGCCCCTACAATTATTAGCATTTTTTGCTTCTTCCTCCATATATGTGGTTTCCTACTATGTTTTATCATTTTATTGGCAAAAAAAAAAAAAAAAAAAAATCTCCTTTCAGGAGACTCAAATTTTTTGTTGCAGAATACAGATCTAAATAAAAAGTCTGCAGACAGGACCTATGTTCTGTGCTGCTCTGGGCATTTTCGGTTTCTCCTGGGTTTGGAGCTAAAATCTAGGAGTTGAGGTTTTCACAGAGCTGAAGACTGACTAGCTGGGATCGTAGGTCCTCTGGAATAGAACAGAATATTTTTTTATTCAGCTTTCAGCACTGAATTCTTGGAAGAGAAATGTAGCACGAGTAACAAGGTGAGCACGCCACGCAGCCCAGGGGATCCCGGGCAGGTGGGAGTGCCCCGAGCCCAGGCGTCCGGCCGGGACGCACCATGCTTGCTGGGGTTCTGGTCCAGAGGAGAAGCAGCACCGGGCAGGTTATCCATCGGGTTGGGGTGTGTCCACTGTGGGAGGCGTGACTGGGACTGAGATGGGTCCTTCACCGACAGACCGCCAGTCATGTCCATGCTGCTGACATTCATGCTTGGATTCAGTCCAGCTGAAAAGAAAAGCATCGTCAGGACACGCCCGCCCGCCCTCTCAAGCAGTGGTCCCCAACTCCTGGGGCGCCAGGCACCGGGGCTCCTCTGAGCATCTAAGGCCTGATGGTGCGAGGCGGGGATGCTGGTCTGGGGAGCTTCGCTCACCCACCGCTCACCTCCTGCTGTGCGGCCAGTTCCTAACTGGGTCTGGGGACCCCCTGCTCTAAATGACCATTTTCAAAAGCTCTCCTAGAGAAAATCAACCTTAAGTCTTAATTCACAGCCAAGGACATTAACTACAGCCTTTCATGCTCTTGGGAAAAAAACTTTTTGTCTTTTTTTTTTTAAGGCAAGGCAACTCTGGGTTGACCTCACAGATTGCAAGGACCTCGTCAAGTTACAATCCCTTATTTTTTAATTTATTTTTGACATCTACAGCACCTGGTCTTCCTAGGGGGTCTCCCATCCAAGCACTAACCAGGCCCGACCCTGCTTAGCTTCCGAGATCAGACGGGATCGGGCACGTTCAGGGTGGCGTGGATGCAGACACTTTCTGTCTTTTTAACAGCACATATTTCTAGGAATATCGGTCCGGGATCAAAGTGAGGGTGGTAATAAACAGTCCTGGTTAAGGAAGACCAATGGCTCTCCTCGCTTTACTTGGTTCAGGGCTAAGCATGGTTGTCCTGAGGCTTCCCGTCCACAGAAAAGTGGAATAATTAGGAGACGCTTTTCTGGCCTCGGGGGCCGGACAGGAACCACTCTTGGGGTTCCGAAGCGTGTTCTGAGGCCCCGCCCGCAACACGCTGGCCGGGACGAAGCGGTCCTCCTACCTTCAGGGAACTGACTTTGCCAAGTCTGCTCGGAAGGAGCTGATGGATTCAGCATCGAATAACTCGTAAGGAACTGAACGCACCATCTGAGAGAGTGGGTGCAGCCAGCTGCCCGCCGCCGGCACTGTGCGCCCATCCTGCGTTTACTTCAGCTAAGAGCAGGTGCTGGGGTTGCCGACAAGTGCCATCAGGGGTGTAGGTTAATGAAGGGAGATGAGGAGGACGATGAAGAGGCTGAAGGAGACTCCCTGATGCGGAACCAGGTATTCTGCTTGGCTGGACAGAACACCCAGCGGGAGGGAACCCAGTATTTATAAATCACTCCAACCACCCTGGGCCTGGACCATAAGGAAAGGTGATGAATCTCTACTCCTGAGCAAGGGGCATCACACTTTTGTTTTTAACTTGAAGTCAGGGGCTGCAGAGGGACCCAGCGGGCCAGGTGGGGGCTGCGGCAGGCCAGACGGCGCCTACGGTCTCAGCGGGCAGGCGCCACGGTGCCACGTGGAACGCAGGACCCATCAGCCATTTTCAGGAGAAGCCAGAAGCCTCTTAGATTTGAAACTTTCAATGTTTAAATGTTGTCGGCAACACACACACTTTGCAGACCGAACAAAACACCTTTGCAAGACGGGGACCCCCACAGGCTGCCCATTTGTGGTCCCTGCGTGACCGGCCCCCTTCACTCCCGCTGGCAGGCGTGGCAGGTGAGGGGCGTGGCCCCAGCTCGGACCCTGCTGACCCCTTTCACCACGCACGGTGGACACGGGCTCCCCTCCCCCACCGCGTGGGTGTGAAGGTTGGTTTTCGTTTCTGTGTGTCTGACCTCCCTGCGGAGATGGTATACGCCGGGAGTCAGGTGACGCGTGACAAGGAGAGGCCGAGGGGGACAAAAGGTGGGCAGGACTAACAGCCATTGAATAAAAGTGCTGAGAACCAGGCAGGTAAGCGATTTTACGGGCTCAGCTTCTTACACTGTATTAGCTGTCTATTCTTACTACATTTATTTTATAACTTTAACGTGACTCTTATAAAAATTGTATCAACATTATTTTATTTTATATCTGATTCTGAAGGTTCACTGCAGTAATTCTTTCATTTGTACTCAGAAAAAAAATCTCTAAGAATAAAGATCAGTGCACTTGATTCTCCAAACGCAGCTTAAGAGGACAGATGGGTACTAGGAAGCTGAAGGTGAAGTGTTTTAGGGGAACAGAAGGGAATTTGTTTCTAAGACAACTATTCCTAGTAAGAGAGGTGTCTACATACACAGCTAACATCACACAAAGTACTTGCCGAGCGCTCGGCACCATCCTAAGACCTTTACGCATCAATTTGTGAACTATTTAAAATACCTCCTGAGGTAAGTAAGCACTCCCACTTTACAGATGGGCAAACTGAGAAAAAGGACAGCGAGACGAGCTGCACAGTACGCGGAGCGCCGCCTGGCAGCGAGCGGGGACACGGCGTGGCAGCGCCGTCCCTGTCAGGCCCTAAGGGCCAGGCACCCCGCACGCAGAGGCTGGGGCGGGGGGACCCGGCGACTCACTCACCGAGAGGGTACGGAGCGAAGGTGCTGGGCGAAGACTGCTGCTCTTTGGTCTGCAGGTCGGGCAGGCCGGGGGCCTGGGGGGCAGGGGGGAAGCTCTCCATGGCCGACTTGCCTGCGGAGGGGTGCAGGGACAGGTGCGGCGGGGGCGGGGGCGGCTTCACGAGCAGGGCCTGGGCCAGCTGGCGCTGGTGCTGCTGGATCTGCTGCTGCAGGTTCGTGATTGTGCGCGCAACCTGGGGCGGACACGCGCCGTCAGCGGGCTGGCGGGGCCAGCCCCCTCCCCAGCCCAGCACACCCCGGGACCGACGACAAAGGGCTCATCGGCCAGCGCCCCGTAGACGGGTGGGGACGAGCGCGCGGGGCGCCGTCGGGGGGCACCTACTTGCTGCTCCTGCTGCCTCATGGGTCCGGAAACGTTACGCTGGGCCTGTAGCATCTGCTGCTGGATTTGTAAACGTTGGTACGCCTGTGGGCGGGAGGGCATCGAAATGTCACGAGAAAGCCATGGACGGATGGGTCCACTTCAGTGCGTCCGTTAAAACACAGAGACAATGGCCAACATTCCTGGTCCCCTTACCACACCGTGATGTAAGAAACGTTTTTAAAAGGAAAAAGTGTTTCCAGAACATTTGCAGTGTACTGGGTTTTACGGAATAACCCAGTTGAGTGCTGGTGACCAGGTGTGTCGATAAGTGTTTTCCAGTTAATGAGGAGGTCAAACTTCTTCTGCTTGACTCATACAAACTAATAAAAAAAAAAAAAATGAGGGTAAAATGAAAAAAATATTTCTTTTTAAAGTGATATAAATGAAAGTCGTCCAGACTGGCTCACAGAAGGTGGCAGGACAGCGGTGACTGCTGTCTCGGACGGGCTGGTAAGCACCAGGGGCCACGAGATGATCTCGGCCCAAATAGTGCCTGAAATCAGACCTGTGACATCTGACTGTGACACGTCGGTCACACGGACCCCATCCACAAAACTGGTTAAAATGGCCGTGAGACCCTTCCGTGCACAGGTGCAGACGGTCTGATCATCTCACTGTTTCAAGATGTTGACAGAATATCATAATCTTTTTTTCATCCAACCTAGATTTTCTGGGACATTTCCGGCAAGGGGATGGATATATTGAAATAGACTCCAAATAAAGGGAGCGATGATGACACGGGAAAGGCCTCATTAATCTGGAAATGATGGGGAAATAAAATTTTTCGCTTAAGCGAATCATGATAGGCTGTAAAACATAACCTTAGAATAAACTGAAACTTTACCAATTTTTTTTTTTCTGGAAAAAAACATGAAACTGATATACACCGTGTTACAATCTGAACGTATCGAACATAATCCGGCATTTTCGGGGTGTCCTTCACGCTCCAGGGAGTCAGTAAAACTACTGCATGAGGAAGGTTCTAGACCATCAGTACGACAGCGGCTGTGTCACATCAGGATACAGCAGTGTTCTCCACGTCACAGAGGAGCAGAAGCTACTTCCCTCTGTGACCAGAGCTGTGAATAACATGCTGTGAGGTGGCCCCCGCCCTGCCTGAGGTCAAGGTCCTTTCCCGCTGCTGTCGGCTGTAAAAGCACCAGTCCTGCACCCCAAACCGCCTGCGACGGCTCTCGGGCCGCGGGAAGCCTCACGCCACATGGCCCTGCCCCCAACATCCTCTCACGGATGAAGAAACAGCCCCCCGAGTCCAGTCTTGGCCCTGTCCGCAGCTCCGTGTACCCTGTCAATGCTATGACCTGTCTCTGGGACCCTTTCCTGCTCCATCCTACTTGCTGGGAAACCAGACACCCGCACTGGTGGGACGAGTGTCTGACAGGAAGGGGTCAGGACTGAGGGCACCTAGGACCCTCGCGGACATAATGGTTTTATCTATTGAGGCTGTTTTTTTCCTTCGTGATTCCTGGACATTTTCTAGGGGATTGGCTGTCGGACGTCTCAACAGATCAGGTGTCAACGGATCAGAGAGAAAGGACACTCTGGGTCCTCTGGGGCATCCAGGGGCACGATGACGTGGCATTACGGTAAAAGCAATGACTGCTGAACATTCAAAGTCCAAGATACGTTAAATTATAAAATTCCAGCATCCTTAGGTTACACCAGCCTTTCCCAACAGGGATTCTGAGACAGAATGAAGTCCTAATTTCTGAGGCACCTACGAGTGTGACGAAGTGACTTCTCACTCATGCTTTGAGTATGCCACCCTCGGCAGAATTTAGGGAACGTCACTGAAATGATTTTCGTGTTCTGCGGCTCAATTGGGAGAATGGACGGGGAAGGCTGGCTGAGAGCTCAAGCTAAGACGTGTCTCTCAGTCAGATCTGGGTGATTCTGAGAACACTACGGAGTCAAAAGGTTTACAAAACTTAGTAAGAACGCCCCAAGCATAAAACTGCCTGGTTCTTTCACTGTTTAAAATCGTCACGAAAGTCTCCGCTGAGCATCCCACTCGGTTGGCAGGTGCATGGCGGGCGTCTCCCGTGCGTGCCGCCCGTGTCACCGTCAGCAGAGCGCTCCGAGCGCTCGAGCACGCACGGGGCTGGCCACTCACCAGCTGCAGCTGATAGAGCTGGTTCAACATCGTCATATGCTGAGGGTTAATTGGCGAGGTTAATAGTGCAGGGTTGAGACCAATGTTTTTTGCTGCAAACTGCAAAAGCTGTGCTTGAACCTGTTGGACACAAGACGTAGCGTTAGGCGGCAAGTCGCTAGTAGAACATCTAGCAGAATAAACTCTGTGTGGCTTCCAGATTCAAAACTGATGAATTAAAGGCCATTGTATTTGCCTCAAGCCATTAGATGTGTAGGCCCTTTAACATTAGTTAATGTGCGTTAGTGAAGACCGGGGAAGGAAAGCGGGCGGGGGGGGGGGAGGGAAGGAGGAGAGAGAGCTTTCTCCAGGTGTCTCACTTATGAATTAAATTTCTAGTTATGAATTAACTTAGATAGGACCAAACTTGCTAATTTCTTTTCTGGGAGTGACTCTGGGTCACTCTTATCGGCAACTGACTTCCTCTTCTGTTGGAGGGACAGTACATGGCTCCACGGAAGGCTGGGGACGTGAAGGAGAGGGCCTGGGGGAGCAGCTTTTCTGCAGAGGGCACCGTGCCACCCCACGGGGACTCGTCCTGGAGAGGGTGGCGACCCCTTCTCAAGTTTGTGTGCTCAGGCGGCCGTCCCCCTGCTAAGGGAGTCGACACTCCTCCCAGCCTCGCCGTGGCAATGTCCTCGATGGCCCTGCCAGCCCCGATTGTGACCGTCAGTGCGCGGTCCCATTCAGATGTCCCTCCACCTGGACTCCATCGCCCTGAACCAGCCCGGCGCCCGGCCCTGGCTGTCTCCGTGTCCCCGCCATGTACGGTGTCCCTTTGTCACAGCATTTACGCAGGATGACTTTAGGTAGGACATGGGCGAGCATTGCCACTTTAATCGTTGTCTAATGTGTCTTAGAAAAATGTTGATTTTTCCACGAATGGTAGATACGTTAAGTTTCCTGGGAGAATAAATTTATCTAAACTAAGGCAAGGTGACCGGAAGAGAACACGTTTTGTAACAGCATGGTCACGTGGGCGGCACACAGATGACGGACATGTGGGACGTGCGTGCTCGTGTGCCAAGCTTGGACCCGTCTGTCCCCTCACGCCGGAGTGGCCGTGCCCCAGGTGTGGGCGTGCGTGGAAGTGGTGGGCGACCGCCCGGACTCTCTCTGCCCCAGCTCCCGGGAGGGCTGTGGCAGGGCCGTGCCCAGGCCCGAGCTGTCACCTCCGCACTGGACATGCGAGGACACGGCGTCCCGTCTACGCTCCTGGACCTGGGGGTCTCTTTGGTGCAGCTGTTGACTCTACATCCTAACTGGTGACTTTAACTATTACTTTACCCAGGTTTCAGCCATCTCAACTCGGGGCAGAAATCTGGGTTCAGACAACTCTACAGTAATAATTTTATAAGATATCATTAGACGAGGTCACTGCATAGTCCATGTAAGGAGTAGGGACTAATGCCGGACAGCTGACCCTACAACAGCACAGCGGGTATGGTCCTGGCGCCCTGCAGCCCAAAACTTGCACGTAACTTAAGCTGGGCCCCGCGTGCCCGTGTCCCAACCACGGATCAGACCCACAGTTCATCGTGGGTCGGAACTGCATGGGACCCGCGTACGAGTGAATTCGTGCGGTTCAAACCCACGTTGTTCAAGGGTCAAGTGTGACTGAAAACTCAGTCTCAAGTCTGCGATTACGGGATGTTCTCAAAATAAACAGCATCAACGTGAAAAATCGATGTTATGCTTTGGAGCTGTGTAAAACAGTAATATCCTTTTCTTCGATTCTCTTTGATCTTTTTGAAAAGAACTTACGGGAAAAAAAATGACCTAGCGTAAGTAAACTTACTGGAAAGTCTAACACACATACTGTTCTACGCTGACACGTTTTCTTGCTAAAGCAGGGTCCACCCCCGAGGGCTCCAAGCAGTTCCTCCTCCGGCCTATGCAAGGGTCCCGCTGTCCGCATTTCTCTGCCACCGCCCCAGGCCACCGCGCTGGGCCCGGGTCAGAGGTCCGGGCCGGCCCTGGCTGCAGGGCTGGGCCACTCCCGGGAACAATTCTGAGAAGGCCTCCGGCCCAGGAGAATCGGTGCCAGATCAGACCCCGAGGCCTGCTCTTAGTGTGGGTCACTGTGGCACAAGCCACCACCGCGGGGGTCCGTGCGTTCGTGTGGCCTCCTGCGGGTACACCCGGAGGCGCGTCTGACCTGAGGGGATAGAAACTGAGGCACTTGAGCACGGAGACTGGGCTGGGAGGAGTTCAGAGGCTGCACGGGCGGCTGCGGCGGCTGGGGCAGGGTCCTGGCTTGTGCAGCTCCGCTACTGCCGAACATCCCCAGATTGCCACTCGGTATCTGCAGGGAGACGGGATGGGGACAGCGTCGTCAGAGTCGGGGTGACACAACTCTGGAGTGGGTGACATGGCTTGTTTTCCTAAGCGGGAGTGCAATGTGGCTTCTAGCTCCTATCACCCGTCACCTCGTCGCGAAGGGAATTTGTATGCGTTTCGACTGGTCCTGGGTGACGGAGACGCGGCCTGTGAAGCTGCCTGTTATGAAATCACAGAGCCCAGCACCGGGTTTCAAGTGTCCCCAAATGAGGCTCTCGCATCAGAGGAATCGATAATAACACAGTGCCACCAGCGAGAGCAGCACGCACAGCTGCCTGGACAAGACACGTTCCCAAAAGGGTATCTGTCACGAGTTAACGAGTAACGATGCGTGGGGATTCCTCGCCCGAGAGAACAGCCCGTTTTCACATGGGACACGTAACTGTTATTCCAACAACAAAACCTGCGGCCGCGTGAGCTGCCAGGCTCGGGGGTTAACTGCCCGCACGCGAACACGGCATTCCCGTGTTCCCTGGGGCTCGCTCTTCGCGGGCGGGGGACTTCCAGACCGCAGAGCATGTGACGTGCCCACCTCCCACTGTGCCACCTCCAGGATTAGGGATGTAGGACTGCGGGACCCTAACGGCTGGGACGCTGCTGACAATGGATGAGGCTGACAGCAGACGCACACGGGACTGCTCGCCCCCCGAACACATGTGTGTAAGAAGGAGTCTCGGAGGAGTGTGTGTGTGCGTGTGTGCGCATTTGTGAGTGTGCGTATGTATGTGAGTGTGTGCATGTGAGCGCATTTGTGTGTGCGCGCGCGTGTGTACGTGTGTGCATGTGAGCATGCGCGTGTGTGCACACGTGTGTGCATGTGAGCACATTTGTGAGTGCACACATGTATGTCTGTGTATGCGTGTGTGCATGTGTGAGTGTGCGTGCACGTGTGTGTGTGCGTGCACGTGTGTGCATGTGTGCACATTTGTGAGTGTGTGCACGTGAGTGTGTGCGTGCATGTGTGCACGCGAGTGTGTGTGCATGCACGTGAGTGTGTGTGCACACCCACGCCGGCCTCGTCCATGAGAAAATCAGTGAGGGGAGGTTCTGCTGATGGGGAAAAGCATGACTTGCTCGCGTGTCATTTCCTCCCAGAGGATGTGGGGGAGGGGAGCGACTCAGAGAATGAATCGTTCGAAACCCTCAGGGGCCCCCTCTAGAGACGTCTGATGCTGACTCGGACGTCCCCAAAGGGCCAAAGGCAGGGCAAAAACGCCCATGCGACTCTCTGGACATCCCCGAGGACCTTAAAGGAGATGCCGCCTCTATTTCCGGGAAGGGGACAGGACGTGGTATTTTCTTGCAGACCGGTGTGTTAAGAGTTCGACTTATAAATAATGGACCTGGCCGCTGAAGGCCACTCTGCTATAGCAAGGCTGTGGAACTCAACTCGTGTTTCAGTTACACACAAAATCAATGTAATTCTGAAGCATTTCCCGTATCACGGTTAAACCTCAAGAACTGGACCAACTCTTGCCACCGGCAAATCATCTGAAAAGACCTCCTTAGCGTGTTCCTACTCCTTGACGCCTTCGGCCACATTTTAAAACACGGGTACCGATTAAAACAAGACAGGGCACGTCTCAGACACTTTTCAGAGGCAGGAGACACGGAGACAGACGGCAGCGGCCCTCTCCCAACAGCCTTACCTGTCTAGAAGAATTCAAGTTTTGCATGCCCAGCCCTGAGGCCATCCCGCCCAGGGCCTGGCTAGGGAGTGCGCTGTTTGAAAGGGGGGGCTTCAGGCTTGGTGAAGGCAAAAATGGTGAAGTCGTGGGCTCTTCCACGAGGCCGCCGTCCTGATTGGAGAAAGAGAGGGTGAGCTGTGTGCAGTGTCCGTCCGCAGACAGAGCACAAAGCAGTTTCCCACGGACGTGGGAGGGATGTGGATGGAGAAAGAATTAAAAGATCAAAAAAGGAGATAAGAACAGATGGAGAAGATGAGCAGAAGGAAGAGGGGGAAAAAGAAAAAAGAGAAACAGGATTAAGATGCTGTCTTCATTGTCACGGTTACTTTACAAACACATCTATTAGCTGATAACATCCTCATCCACTATGGACCCTGCCCACGGGGAGGTGTCAGGAGGAGACAGATGGGAACTCGGCAAGTCTGACCGGAAAACAGTTCACAGCCGTTTTCAAGTCAGCGGGCTCCTTGGGAGCAGCTGTTATTGGCCTACAAACCAGCAACTACCTAAGGTTTAACCTCATAACCAGTAAGTGATGAAACGGAATCCTATTAATTTTCTTTGCAAATTGACTTCGTCTACCTTCGCGACGAGCCTGTGGTACCATCCCACATTTTAAAGACGGGGACGTGGTCAGGCTCCCACACTTAAGTTCCAACGTCACTGGGTGCCTGGGATCTGAGCCCGGCGGCCCCGGGTACAGGGCGGGCCCAGGGCGCGGGCCTCGCTCCAGCTTCCGGCCGCGGGGTGTGGGGCGACGGACCCAGTTTCTTTGGGGACAGAGATGGAGCCCCATCTCTTTTCCCGTGAGCCTTTGCTTTTTTTAAAAAAAGTATCCTTTCCCTCTTCAATTGTATATTCGAGGTTCGACAGTCTGATTGAATTTAATGTGAGGCCGTCTCCCCAAGTTTGAAGTCACGCCCATCTCGAGAGGGGACACGACTACAGGATGACACTAACAGGAGCGAACCGGTGACTGGACTTGCTAAACATCCAAGGGGACGATCCCCGCAGACACCTGCATGCCCTAGGAAGTGGCCCATCGCGGCCAGGGCCCGCCTGACGTGGCGCCCGTGCTGGGCCACCTCTGGTCCCTTTACTGAGACTCAACATACAACACGTCATTTCCGGCTGGAAGAACTGTGCGCATAAAATATGACGGTCACGTGGAAATTGGATGCCCCTTGTCTAGTGCACCAACTGAAGCAGATAACTCAGGTGAGGTCACCCCATGAAATGAAAATCAATGCTCAATTTCAGTATCTTTTATTCCTTGTTATATAGGAAATATGACACTACCTCTTTGGAATTAAAACATATACTAGAAAAATCGGGCATAAAAGTCGCTCGAATACTAACTACAGCCCAGCAGGCTCTGGCCTGGCTCCCGTTAAGGACACGGGGACCGTGCTGGACGGGCAGCACGACCTTGATCCGTACCTTGTCGAGGAAGGTGGGGCGGTCCACGGAAGACTCTTTGGAGGTCGGTGGGCGGCAGCCAAGGGCTTTGGTGACCATTCCATTGTAGTCGGTCACCCCCAGTCCACGCTTGTCCATGTCCACCTTCTTTTCCAGCAGAGCGCCTGGGCACACGGGACAGAAGCAGCCCTTGATAAAGCGCCCGAGGGGGATGGCTTGTGACGCTGAAGGACAGACGCCCTAAGACCCCCGCCCCCGGGGAAACAGGGGGGAGGCTCTTGGTTCGGTCCTGGACGTGGCCCCGGCTCCCGCTGCCCCCACCTGCTCGCTGCGCCCAGACACACTGCCCCTCAGGGGTGCCGCGGCCTCGGCCTGGGACGCATGTCCCTCCTCCACGCTGGCGTCAGCGGTCACTTCCTCGGAGGGGCCTCTCCCGGTCACCCAGCCCAAAATGGCTCCTCTGTCCCACCCACAGCCACCCATTTCCACATGTGTCATCTGCAGGCGATGACAACTTGGCCCGACACGCACGCCTGGCTCTGCTTCTTACTCCGGCTCTCAGGCGGCACACAAATGTTTTCTCTGTGGACTATTTAGTGTCCCGTTTTTCACATTTTGAGCCTTTAGTTGGCGACCTGGCCGTTTAGAAAGGCCCCAGGCACAGTGCTGAGTTCCCGGAGGAGGCAGAGGCCGTGACGCCCCGCGGTGACACGTGTCGGGGGGTGTGGTTCGGGCGTGAGCGACAGTGCTGGGCCACTTTGGCGTTAATGAGCCAGCAGCACGGCTCCAGAACTGGGGAGCCTGCTCAGGACAGTCTCTACGAGGTAAGTACCCGGCCAGCACGGCAGCGCTGCCGCTGGCCCGGGCTAGCCCAGCCCGGGCTGGGAGCGAGGCGTGTCGGTCGGCACGGGCATGAGGTCCTGGCGCCCTTCCCACGAGGGTCATTATTACCTCCCCTCGAAATGGAGGGACACGGATTTATCTATTTGGTGAAGCTCTGGGAAAAAAACTTAAAAAGCAAACATGCTTCAACATGGCATTCGGCCATTCGTCCCCAGAGCCCACCAGCCCCAAGAGGCTCGCCACGCGGTCACTCCCTCGCGGTGGCCTGGCCCTGTCCGCCCAACTGCTAATCTGAGAGAGACTCCAACGAAACGCTTCTGGAAGCCCAAACCCCACACACTCATACCTTTAAAAAAAGTCACCGTAAGCGTGTCCCGTACTTACTCATGGCCTGATCAAGATTCATATTATTACTCTTCAAGGCCTCTTCAGCTGGCTCTCTCTGTGTAGGAAACGGAGCGCTCGTTAGAATCGCGTGTTACAAAGGGAACGCGCGTACAAAGCTCATCACCGTCCACTTGGGGCGGTGACCCTGGGTTATTACCCTAACATCACCAGGTTTTGGGGCTGGAAATACTTTTCTTTGCTGTTGAGCCCAGAGAGTCGCATCTTCTAAATAAAAAATCCTTGTCCTAAAACGTACTCCATTGGTTTTTGGAGCAAAAATCTTGTTTTTAACCCGTGAGACCAGACACATGAGCTGGCAGAGTCCTGTCATCCCGTCTGAATGACACTGCACAGCGCGTTCCCGAGCCTGGAGTCCCTGCGGCGCCACCGACATGCGCACACGCAGACGCTGTGGCAGGACAGGCCCCCGGCCCCCGAGCCAGCCCTCTGCGTCCCTCTCACGCCAGCAGCCGTGGGACAGTCCCTGAGGGTCAGAGCACGGAGGTTCATTCTCTAATTCACGGGCTCCAGGCTCTGCTGTCAACTACTTCTCGCCCAGAAATGTACAGACGGAACAGGTGGATTCGTTCTGACAACGACCCTGTGACGAAGAGACTGGGCTCAGGAGCCACGGGATGAACGTGGCCTCCTGAGGGGCCCTGACTCTTCCTCCCAGAACTTCGCATGGGATGGGGGCTGGGCCACCGGCCACCCGTCTTGCCACCTGCCCCACCCTGCATGGAGGAGGCGCTGCCCTCCTGCAGGCGGGGGCCGGGCTGGACTTGCCCCTCAGCGACACCGTGACGGGAAGGTAAACACTGGTGTGGGTGAAGATCTGGGGGGAAGCCACTCGGGGGGCCCGGCCGGCAGGGGCACACGGCTCCCCGTGGCCTGAACCCTCGACGTGTGTGGCCTTCGGGACTGAGCAGACTGTGACCCGTTTCCGGAGGAGCAGCCTGCGATTCTGAACTGTCCCTGCACATGACCGGGCACTCGGGGCCGGACAGGTTTGGTGAGCTCTCTCTGTTTCTCTCGTACCCTTTGTCAGTCTGCTGTGCAGACTGATACAAATGCACTTTTAAGTATAAACAAAAGAAAAGAGAAAACTATAAACCGATGAAAATTAAAAGCCACACCGCAGGTTTCATTCTAGAAGGCGCTCCCGCCTTTCTCGCTGGAGGCGACGGGGCTCTGTGCTCTAGCCCAGAGCAGCGACCGCTGCACGCGGGTCCCCGGGGAAGGGGGATTTCACGGCCCGCACCCCAGCCGTGTCACGCATGGCGACGGGGCCGGGGCGCCGCGGGGCCGCGCGCGGCGGGACGCACGGGGAGCAGTACAACAAGAGAGCGCAGTCACCGGGAAGCCCATGTCTGTGAGTTGTTTGACGAGCCGGTTCACGACCCAGGCCTCGTCCTGCTTGCCGGCCGTCTTCATGCCCTGGAACAGAGTGCGAGCAAGGGAGAGTCCGTGAGTCACGGGGTCACGCGCTCCTTCGCGCGACGGGGCTGCCTACACCTCGCGGGGCTGGGACAGTCATGGGACCTTGTCGCGTGAACGCTGACGGCGTGAACCCCTCAATGCCCCGCCGGCGGCGTGCGGCCAGCGCTGCGGAATGCTGCGGGGTGCACGCGCAGGTGTGTGTGATCACGGGCTTCACAAGGCCCGATAAGTACTTCTCTTCTCAGGGACTGAGAAGGGTGTACCGCAGACACGTGCCACCTCCACTACCCACTAAGCGTCATCACTGCACCCTCGGACACGGCCCTGGCTGACACGATGGGAGGTGTGCTAAAGGTGACACGCTCTGGCCCCTTTCTAAGCTTTATGCTAAAAGGCGTTAATTTTAATAACTATTCGACTGCTCATGTGTGTAGAGAAAAAAGCAAACTGGTGAGTGTCAGCGAGGGAGAGAGCGAAGAGGGCAGGAGAGAGGGGCCAGCTCCGGCAAGGACGTGCGGCGGGCCGGGGGCCGGGGGCCGGGGGCCCAGCAGGCGGGACGAGAAGCCGTTCCCCGCTACCCTCCCTCGGACTCTGGACTCAGGAACTACAGAGACGCTCACGAGGCATTAATAATACAGTGTGGGAAAGTCCTCTAGCCATATTCTCAGTGCTTGTCAAACCTGAGCCGCCTTAGCCGCAGAAGGGGGCACACGAGGGGGCATTAAACCTCCCGAAAGCTGCTTATCCGGGGCTATTTTAATCACTACCACGCCGCCACAGCCAGGTTCGCCAAGATGACACGATACTTTAATTTGCCACTTAGGTTTTTCTGGCCCTATCGTTCACTGGGTTATTTGTGGCCTGATGTAAAAAGCCTTCCAGATGCGTCCACACCTTACGCACAGAAAGCCCCATTTTAGTTTCTGGGTTCTGCTTACCGCTAACTGAATGCTTTTTTTTAAATTAATTTTTTGGAATAGCTAGTATGGTCATATAACTTGGAGGTAAATAAAGGTACATACATAAAAATATCTCCCCCTGCCCGGCCTGCCACCGCTTGGGCCCCGTTCTCTGCACGAGGAAACCACCCTTGCCGTGTCTCACTTATCGTTCCAGAAGTTTCCATGCTGGAGAAGCCAGCACTAGCGTGTGTGCTGCGCTCACGTGCATGTACAATGTGCCACACACGTTTTTCTTCCCTCGCTTTTGTATTGAACTAGGTATACTTTGGTGATCTTTTCATATCAGCGCATGTTTATACAATTCCTTTCAAAAAATCTGTTGAGCTTTCCATAATATGACTGCGGCATCATCTAGCTAGTTACCCCATCCGTGTACACTTATTTTCATTTTTTCTTTAATAACAAAAAAGCTGCAGTAGTGAACTGCACACTAATGCCATCTGCTGCACCCACGCCCAGCGGAAGCGCTGCTGTGCCAGAGCTGGTGTGTTTGGGATTCTGACCCAGTCACACTGTCCTTCGTTGGGTTCCACTAATTTCTGTCCCTACCAGCAAGGTAGGGGAGAGCTGGCCGTGTCATGGCTCTGCGAACGGCATGTGAATTACATGGTTTGAGAGATTAAACATGCCTCTCTCAGGGGTGTTTTAAATCGAGTCAGACTGACACCCTTCTGTAAGTTTCAGAGCTATCTGTATTCTATTTCTATGGCTCCTCTCTTCACACTGTTTGCTCATTATTCTACCGGATTATTGGTTGATTTAAAAACAAATCCGTTCCTAGGACCTTTTTTATATATAGATGGGAGACAGCTCTCTCCATCACACGAGTTACAAATACTTTCTTCCAGTTGCCTATTTGTCTTTTGACTTGGATTATATTTTCTGTCATGAAGTTTTATGTTTATCTACTACGGTTTCTAAGTCTTTTACTTTATGGCCTTTCGATTTGCAGCATAGTTAGAAAGGGCTTTCTCACACCAAGAATTTTTAAAAAATCATTCATATTGCTGTATTTTTATTTTTCATATTTAAATGTGCATTCTACGTGGACTTCCTCCCAATGCGCAGAAGAGCTGAGGACCTCGCTTAGGTCCCCAGATGGCTGCCTGTTTGTTTTAGGACAACCTGACATCCGGGTCTCGGGACCCCACTACCCTCTCAAAGCTTAAGGACCCTAAAGAACTCATGTCCACATGGGTTGCATCTACCGATATTTACTATAATATTAGAAATTAAAACTGAGCAATTTAGAAAACATTTATTAATTTAAAAAATAATGATAACAAGGGTCGGGCCTGGTTAGTACTTGGATGAGAGACTATCTAGGAAGACCAGGTGCTGTAGGCATAAAAAATAATAAAATAAAATAAAATAAAATAATAATAATAAAAAATAAAAAACAAGGGATTGTAAATTGACAAGGTCCTTGCAATCTGTGAGGTCAACCAAGGGCTGCCTTGCCTAAAGAATAAAAAACATTAAATAAAAAAAATAACGATAACAAACCCATTATGTTCCTATAAATGGTATTTTTAATGGAAAACAACTCTATTTCCTAAAACAGAAACTCAGAGGGGTGGGAGGGAGCCCTGGCCCGCTGCGCGGCCACTGACCCGGCGGACGGGACGGGTCGGGACGTGGCGGGACGGGACGGGACGGGACGGGCGTCCTGCAGCGGCCGCGGCCGCGCGTCCGTCTCTGCCTCTGCTCTGCGGGGACAGCGGTTCTGAGCAGTGTCTAGAAAAGGCCACCCTGCACTGAGGAGAGGCGCCCTGCCGGGCCTGGGGGCCTCGGGGACGTCCCCCGCCCTCCCTCCCTCCCTCCATCACTGAGCGGAGACGCCCCGTCGAGCGGGGCGCGTGTTCGCGGGCACCGATCCGGGTCTTAGAGTCACGCACCTTTTGGAGTCCCTTCTTGGGGGCGTTCCCCCACGAGCTGCAGGAGGAGGTGCTCTCTTGGGAGGCGGCGTTATTCCACATGCCCCCTTCGTCGTCTTCCCACTGGCTGGGCCCGAGGCTCATGTCGTCCCCACCGCTGCCCCAGCTTTCTTGCATAGATTTTGAAGCTAGAACGAGAGTGAACGTGAACTTCTCGGCTTCTCCGCTCCTGAAGCCCACGGGGCTGTGCTATGTCATGGGTGGGGGGGAGGGCAGGACAAAGGGGTGTGCTGTCGCCTACCCTTTCACTACTTCCTCTCCCTCGGACCTCAGGACCGAATTTCTCTACTAGATACATAATGTACGTGCGTGTATTTCCTTTTTTCTTCAAATGCCAGCTATTTGGAGCTCGCGCTGTTCCAGACTCCCTTAACCGACTACAGATCACTTCGAAGCATGAACGTTCTAAACATAAATCCTGGGCGCTACCGGAGGAGGTGGCAATCTCTACGTGGCATCCAACGGCCGGGACGATGCAGCGTCCTGAGAATGTCCCTGTCCTCCCTGAGGTCTTTAACGCTCGCAAGCACGCTGCGTGGGGCAGCACCCCTCCGGGGCCACCACGCGGGTCGCCTGGGGACCACGGGGAAGGCACCCGCAGTCTGTTTGTGACAAGCTCCCAGAATAGCGGGGAGGAGACAGCTGAGGCCTCAGGCAGATGGAGCAACAAGCTGAGTACTAGGCTTTGATTCCAGGATATTATTTTTTCTCCTTTCTTAAAATACAAAACCATTTCTGTTGCAAAATTTATCTAAAATTTGTCCTTCCTGGGAGAAAACGAAGAAGGCCAAGGATCAGGTGACAACACAGCTAGCTGGAGACTGTGACACCATGAAGATACGAGGTAGACAGGTGTATAAGCGAGTCTCCACACACACGATAAAAACAAATACACTGCTTCAACATGGCATATCGGTCCAACCACCCAGAAGCTTCCTTGGCCTTCAGATCTCCGCAAGAAGTAATGCGAATGGAATAAATTGTCCAGTGGGATGGTGGACATATGAAACATACTACTGTCCAGCGCCAGCAAAGCGACAAAACACAAAACTAATCAAGTTGCATTTTAAGATCTAAGACCCTGAGTGACATTCAAAGAAAAGGTGAAGCTTCTGCGGCCACGTGAACAACTGATTTTAACATCAGACTTAAAGAAGCAATCTTCTTTATGCTCATGCCAGGGTCGCCAGTGTCACACGGCAGAACACGCTCACGTGACAGCTGGCCCAGGCGAGCGGGATCGGGACAATTTGCAAGAATGTTTGCGCATGACACTTTCAGATAATGCGAGGGAAATGCAGACCAAGTTTTCTTTCCTTGGAGGAAAGGAAAGGAAAAGCATGAACCTGGAGTACCCCAAGCATAATTTTGTTTCCAAGGCAGAAGCAAGGCAAGACATGTCAGGCTGCCGTGTGCCAAATGGCCTGCCGTACCCACGTCGCTCAGGGAATGGCAAGTCTAAACTGTGTCAGGTGGCAGCAGGGAGAGTACTGAAGAAACGCAAATGCTACGAGCTGTATCAAGCAGATATGCTATAGTATTGATGGATTGATTGATTGATTGATTCATTCATTCATAAGGCAGGCGGGGCTTCTGTTAAAGCTCCTCTGTGCTCACGTATCAGACATGGCAAATATTTCTTTCCTGTCTTAGTTTAACGTTAAAGTGTAAATAAAACGAGGCAAGTATCCTAATTCTTAATTCTTAAAATTCAATGAAAAGTATCCCCTTAAATCAAATGCTCTGACCCGTTTCTGAGGCACCGCATCGGGCCGGCGGGACGCGGGGCTCACCTGGTTTGCACAGGGCTGGGGCGGCAGTGGGCGCGCCGGCCCTCCCGAACGGCACGGCGGGCTCGGCGGGCTGGTCCCAGCCGCTGCCGCTGCTGGGCGGCTTGCCCCAGGCTGCTGTGCCGTTATCCACCAGGGTAGAAGGGGAGGATGGTTCCCCCCAGGAATTTTCGGCCTTGGAATGGACAGTAGGCATTTCTCCCCAGCCCGAAGAAACTGAAAAGAGAAGATGATACAAGTGAACCAGAGAAAGTAAAAAAACCGTCATTTCGAATCTGAATAATTCCGAGATAATCGACCTTTAGGACAGGTTGTAGCAGAAAGTGAAAAGGAGACATGAATCAGATGTGTGTAGCTTCTTAAACTTGCAATTTTCTCACTCCTGACTCCCGTCCACTTAAAACCGCAAGTCCCTTAAGCGTTAAAGACGATTAAACGCACAGATGTGCAACGTAGTAGGGTTTAAAAGAATCATTTAAAACTAATGGTTAAGAAGTACTTTTTAAAAATTTTCTGGTATTATATGTAATGGCCTAAAAGACATTTCGTGTTGCATTATTTTCTTATAAGAAAAAACGTACAAGTTGTGAATATATACTGAAAAATTATTCTTATGTTCTGATCAACCATTCAAGACACAGATCCAGGGCAAGGAGCAGATGGCAGATCAAACACGTACAGACAGGGTAGCGGCAGAGGATGCAGACAGTTCTCGGGTACCACTGAGGTGGGGGTGGGGGAGGGCTGAGGAAGACCTGAGGTATTTGTCTTAAAACATGGGGCCATATTTGAAGTCGGATCAGGGTGCTTTCGACAGGCACACTGCTCACAAAGGTTTTCTAGGAATTCCTCCTGGTCAGGGCCTGGTACCTGACAAGGGCACCTCGTGAACCCAGAAGGCTTAGGGCATTACCACCTGTAGCACAGAAGAGGTCATGGAACCAGGTGGGACCAGGTGGCAGTAAGGTTGCCCCTTATTTATATTTCATATTACATATGTCCGCTTGATTTTTCCAAATCAACGCAAATTCTGATCATTTTACTTCTGCCCATAAGCTCACCTGGCACTACTGATAATCATATTGATAGCTCCCTATCACTTGTAATTTTCATATAGCTTCTCAAAGGTAGAACGTGACTCTTTTTAATACTAGCTGAAGAACAGAAAGCATAAAATGCAAGCATCCGGATTTAAAATTCTACGGTCGCAACGTGGATATTATCATCTCAATTAGATCACATTAATTTTCTGATTAAAATAGCATGGAATTAGTTCCCTCGATGCTCTTTATTCTAATAAAATGCAATAATATCGATTAATGACAAAAGGAAATGCAATCTATAAATCATTTAAAATTATAAGCTCTATGCTGAACAATACAGTACATAAATTACTACCAGAAATGGGGAATTTAGCCCAAATCAGTTATTGTTGACAACTGCTAACTATACTATTACCTATAATTACAAAGGAAACAATAATGTATTTTGGGAGAAGTAATTTTACAAATTGAAGGAGAAAAATTAAATCAGGAACATTAACATAGCTGATAAAAATTATGGATGTTTTGGGATAAAGATAAAATAATTTAGGTGTTCCTTAAGGTCCACTGGCTGTAAAAATACTGATTTATTATAGGTAATTAAATAACGAATTCACCTAAAATTTGTCTGCCATTCTCATACTTCCAAATCTCTTGGAAAGGTAATACTACGAATTGTTTAAGAATAATAATACACCCAAATTAAGAATAAATATCAAGACTATGGTAATTATAGTTAATGGATGGTCATAGAGAGTTTTTAATTCTATTAAAGCAACAGATTTCTACAGGATATTTTTATATACAGAGCAAATGATGTGCAAGCAGCATGTTTCAAAATCTTAAAAACAAATGGAAGAATACTTACTTACTCAAAGTAAAAAAAAAAAAAAGTCAGTATTTCCATTTTAAGTTGATCTCTGGCAAGAATATAATTTCCCTATGTATACGTGAGAATGTGTGTACCACCAGACACTCGAAAGGTTCTAGAAAAGAGGTTCAAAACAGAGGCACGCTAGATCTTTCCAGCAGACACAAACGAGTCTTAAATACGAACCACTAAAACAAAGAATCTCCATTGTTCGGTGTGTGTTGCTGATGTGACTTTGGTGTGCCTTTTGTTAATTTCACAGTTTTTTTTTTTTAATTGGGGCTTAATGAGACAGAACAGATTTCTATCTTACACTTAAAACACTGATGTTAAAAATTTTACAACGGTCCTTCAAATATTCTGTTTTCTGGCAAAATACTTGTGTACTGAGGGGTTCAGAAACCATTAATTACCTCCCTTCCTCAATTGAACACATCCAGGGGCCTGCCGTGTGCCCGGCACTTTAGGGAGGGACGGAACCGTGAGTGAGACGTGAATTTGTTCTAACGCTCGGTTGGCTACTGGCTGATGGAGGACAGAGCAGTACCAGTAGCTACAGCGCAATTAATTGTTTCTATTTGAAATCAAGAGAGGTATAAAGTGAAGTTTTATGCAGAAGAGTCTGCTCCGTGAGATGGCAAAGTATACCCCTTTTCAGAATGCCTTGTTCCCTGCCATGTACTGGACACTTCTGTTCCAAATGCGGGGACTCTATTTGCGGACAAGGGTCATTTCCAAACGCTGGCCGTGTGGCCTGGAGCTGCACAGCAACGGGTCGCGAGAGCTGATTTGCCCGCCTTCCTGGATCAGCGCAGGGGGGAGGTATTAGAAACAGAAAAAAAAAAAAAAAATCTCGGTTTTTATTTTAGCTCACGAATACAGATTTTGAATGCGCTAAATCTGTCTTATGACGATGTGGGTGGCCAACAGGCTCCTTAACGTCTCGTTTGGAAGGGAGTGGGCACCCAGGGCTGGGCTCGAGCCAAAGCAGCTCCTGCTCGTTTAGACAGATTTGTGGTCCCCTGCTCCGGCCCCACCTCCTGCAACTCCAGCCCCGCTTACCAAGTCCCCCCCAAACACTACCCAAACCGAGCCCATGGGCACACAAAACAGATCGCTCGGATTGCTTCTCTCTTAGTCACCGCTGCACGGAGCTTAAAATAGAGGCCCTCGGGCGGGGGAGGTCAGCATCGGTGTCTGAAGTTACAGCGTGGACGCAGCCGAGCCCCAGCCGGCGGCAGGGAGCCCATCCACTCCGGCTGCGGGGGCCTGCTCTGGCTTCACGTCTACACCAGGGGATAAACAAGGGGCACAGGGGACAGACAGCGTGGGACAGGCGTTCTGCGGGGAGGCCAACGCTCTCCAGCTTCTGCTCTCAATGAGACTTAGGGAAATGACGTGCATTTTACCTGCCCAGGTAGAGAATTCCTAAAGTCAG
Organism: Macroglossus sobrinus; assembly: GCA_004027375.1. Lineage (NCBI taxonomy): Eukaryota > Metazoa > Chordata > Mammalia > Chiroptera > Pteropodidae > Macroglossus > Macroglossus sobrinus. The sequence continues at coordinate 73,049 of PVKZ01003759.1, read as the reverse complement.
TTTATTCCAAGTTTTAACTTAGCACATGGGTGATTTGCCTCTCCCATGATTAATTCACGTGATCTCTGCCACCGGTTAGAGTATTTGTGCCAGGAAACTAAGTGATAAAGCAAATAAGATGTCGCTAGATGAAGCACTCCAACGTGAAGTCGGGGTAATAGCTCAGTGCAGCGCCTCTGTGTCACGGTGTAAGTGACCAATATCATAACTGAGAACATCACCAAGGGACCCCGTCACACTGCAATCCACTAAACCTGACAGTTTCCGCGGATGGGCTCCTAGCATGGAAAACGCGTGTTTAACCCTTTGTCTCCGTTAAGTGAGACCAAATGCACAGCTGCGTCTGCTGACAACGAAGACCGGCCACCGGCAGGAGGCCCAGGGTGGAGGGGGGCAAAGGGACACAGTGACCGCTTTCAGTGATACTGTTGAAAAAACGATCTGTATTTCCATATAAAAGAGAATGAATGACTTTGTCCCTCTAAGCAAGCAGGAACGCCCTCACGCAGGGGAAGGCTCATATTCTTTGTCTGCTAAAAGCTACGAAGAGTGGACTCCAAGGACAGCATCTCGAGAGGGACGATCACAGACGGAGCACGTGGCCCCATCTCTGTGGACAGGTGAGAAGTGGCAGCAGGCGAGGTGTATATATCACACTTCTGAGATCTCTCCACCTGCGCCCTCAGCGGATGACTTTACATCCTCACCTGTAAAGTAAGGATGACGTGAGTGGATGGATGAGGACGAGCCACACGTGGCCACCAAGCACTGTTCGCGCCAGGACGCCAGTGCCAGGCACAAGGGCTCCCTTTCGCTGGAGCTTTGCCAGAAGCCCATGAGCAGGAGAATGCGGGGACTCAAACCACGACGGAGGGACAGCGACGGGAACCAGGACTTCCGGAAGAAGTCCCGGGAGGGCGGGACGTGGCAGCTATTTCCTAACTATCAATCAACCCCCCTCTGAGTGCTTTTCCCGTGTCTTTATGCTCATCCAACGACTAAATATTATGTCACGGGTCTCTCCCAGCGGACTGTTAAGTGGTCAAACAAAATTCAACGGCTTCCACGCTTCTCCTTCCTGTCACCTGCTGTAAGAACGCCAGCCAGAGGACGTATGCACGTCTACTGAGAACACACAACTTTTGACTTCCAAATAACCATTTTTTTACCCCAGTCCCTGCATCCGTCATCAGGCACTCTCTGCCTTCCATAAACCCCCTCTCGCAGAGGCCCGAAGTTGAAGGAAAAAGCAAAATTACACTTTCCAGACTCCCTTGTAGGCTGGGTTTTGGATGCCAGTTCGGTTCCATATAGAGGGCGACTGAGTGAGTGACCATGGAGAGAAGTACGGTCACCCTTTAGTCTTGTTGTCAAGGCGTGTTTATGAAGCTCGGGGATGGGAGGAGTTACGAATATGCTGATTACAGGATCCGGGTTCAAAAAGATCTCGAGGCTGGGGGACCGGAACCCAAAAGTTTACCGAGAACCAAGTTCTACATTTGGGACCAAGTGGCCAAAGGTACGGGAACAGTCCCGAGCCGGAAGGGGCTTGATGGTGGCCTTCGCCAAAAAGAAAAAAAAAAAAGGACTTCAGGTTTCTAGCTCAGCTTAAGAAAAATAGTGTGACGTAGCCCAAAAGGGCCAAATAAAGCTTGGACCGCATTCCTAGGAGTATGATTTTAGGAGTGAAGGAGGTTATAGTCTCAACTACCTCTGCGCTGGTTAAACCGTACTTATCGTCACGACTTCAGTTCTGGGCACAAGGACACTCACGAGCTGTAGCTTTTCTGACGACAGCAGAAAGAGTCACAGCCACGCCCGGGAGGCAGAGCTGCGGGAGCTGGGGCTAGTCCCCGCCGCACGGGCTGATGGGACGGAACCACCTGCACCTGTTGGAAACTCTGCAGTGTGGGAAGCTGGGCCGTGCTTCTGCACCGCTCCGAACATGGGACGCCACAGTGGCCAAGAAGAAGCACACGGGGGCAGGTGGGGCAGGGCCGCTGGCATCTCGGGGAGAGGAGGAGAGGGAAGGCCTTGAACGCGACGCCCCGATCCGACGGCACTCTCTCTCTGGTCCCTCCCGCGCCTGGGAGCTCCGTGAGGCGATGCTGGGGCAGCGTCCACGCCCGGGGCTCAGCGGGACCGTCCGGCACAGGCCACAGCACTGCGGTCAGCGACGCGGGGCTACCGGCCACTCTCCGGTTCCAAAGTCCGCGCATTTTATCCGCATCCCGCACGGTCCCGGCCACGAGTCCCGCTCCCTGGGGGAGCAGACTCCGGTCTGGGCTGTCGTATCGTCTCTTTCCCACCGTAGAATCTAACAGAGCACCTTGCACAATTCAAAACTCAAGACACGAGGGTGAGTCCACCTTTAAGATTTTTCGTTCAACTGAAATAAAAATATGACTTGTACCGTGTAACGCCCCTCACATTTTACAAAAAACGGTTTTATTCGTGACCCATGCAGCGGAAACGCCCGTGGAGCTTTAACCCATTTCCCGTTTGTCTCAAGGACACGCGGTGACAGCGCCGGCAGCCGCAGCGTCTGCCCCGAGATAACCTGCGGATCACAGACCTAACCTCGCTCCCAAAGTCTGCCTCGAAAGTTCTATTTTTTTATGATTATTTTCACATCGCTCTAGTATCTGATTCTCAGTCACTGAAAGTGTCAAATCCTAGCAAACGTAGCGTTCCTACACGTGACGTCACCATCATTCTCAATCGGTCGTTAGCCGATGGATTGAGGCTAACGTTTGATGGATCCGATTTACGTACACGTTTCTGTGACGTTAGGATTAGAGCCGAGTTCTGTTCAGAAATAACTCCAAGAACAGCTTTTATAGTTGAATTTTCACGTCGAAAACCTGATCTGTTTCAGCCTCGAAGGGCGTGTTTATGTAAAATTAAATGAACGCAGGCAGCGAGCTGCACTTATCCTTCTAAACGGGAAATGGGTTAAAAGCATCCGCTCCAGCCCAGGGACACTAGACATCTCTGTGGCCGGTGTCCCCCAGCCCACCCTGCTCCCAGCTGATTCTCACAGGAGCCAGGGTCGAGAACCACCGGTTTATCTCACGAAGAAAGGAAGTCATCGTAAGTAAACACAGCCTAACGTAACGGTTCCCAATCTTTCCTGAAGAGGGGAAACTTCTTTATTTTCCACTGAAAGCGCTTTACTCTTTTTTCTTGGCTAGAAAGCTATCAAGGCATCCTGCTTTATTCACTGTCCTTGGACAACCCTTAAGCACACTACTTCAAGGTGAAGGGCACTTAATGTCGTCTGCTGTAGGAACACGAGTGCATCTATCTCATGAGAAAAAGGGATTATTTTTACGTTTAGATAACACAAAGCACCTTCCATACCTGGGCCGAGCAGCGGCGAGCGACTCAGCTGGGCGCCGGCCTGGTGCGGCGGCGGTGGCGGTGGCGGCGGCGTCTCGCCCACGTTCGCGCCGCTGCTCGTGGTGGCGGGGGCGGGGGCGGAGCCGGCCGAGGCGCTGCTCTGGATGCCCGGGTTGTTCCTGTCCCACATGTTTACAGCTTTGTTGTTGTAGCTGCTCGGGTCGCCCCAAGCTGAGGTACCGTCGTCGATCTCCATCTTGCGTCGGATGGACGGCGGAGAAGGCTCTTCCCAGCCCGTGGCCTCGCTGCTGTGGTCCTTCTGCTTGGCAGGGACCGGCCCCCCGATCCACCCCGTTCCCGTCTGTTTGACGGAAGCGGCTCCTCCCCAGTTACCCACGCTGTTGTCTTGGGGTTTGCTCGCCCAGTTCTGCTGGGGGCCGGCTTTCAGAGACTCGCCCCAGTTTGCCCCTGGATTCACCTTCGCGTTTGTGCCGTTGCCCCAGCCGCTGGTCCCCGACCTGGTAGCATCGTTCCAACCGGACCCTGATCGGTTGCCGTCGGCCTCCCATCCGGAGCCGTTTTTCTTCCCGTCGCCCAAGTGTCCCAGGACGGAGGAGGAGTCTGCCCAGTCGCCCCCTCCGGCACTCCAGGCGGGATTCGACTTCTGTCCGTCTCCCCAGTTTTGAGACTTGGGCTTCTGGGGCTCGCCCCAGGTGGGCGACTTGTCCTCCTGACTCACGGCCCCGCTCCAAGCGTGGCCGCTCTTGGCGGCAGCAGCATTAGTGACAGCAGTCGAGCTGATGGAGTCCCCCCACACCCCTGGGCCGCTGGGCGCTTTGCTGCTGCTGTCCCCCCAGCCCGTGGCCGCCGGCCCAGCGGCGGGCGGGGAGCTCGCCCAGCCCGATACTGAAGAGGTATTTGTGCTGGACCCATCGTTCCTGCCCCCTGAGTGTGAAGGCTGAGCAGCCGCACAGCCCCAGGCCTCGGTCCCATTGTCGCTCTTTCTCTCCGACCGCGGGGACTCCTCGAACTCCCAGGCAGTGTTTTGCTTGACTGGAGTCTGTCCCCAGCCAGTGTTAGACAGGACCCTCGGGTCGAGGTCGTTCCTTGGCAACGGGATGTGCCCCGGGTCGAGGACCCCTTTGTCGCGCCTGCGGCCGTCGGCGCCGTCCCTCCCCTCGCTTCCTTCGTGGTGACCGCCGGCCCCGGCCCCGTCGCTGCTCCCTTCGCTCGCCGCGGTTCCCGACGGCGCGGCCTTGGCCCAGGAGGTCCCGTGATCGCCGCCAGGCTGCGCAGCCGCCGGGGTCTGGCTGCTCCCGCCGGCCGCGTCCCACCCTGTGGATCCTTGGCTGCTGCTGTCGCTGCTGGAATGCTGGTTCGGGGCCTTCCCCCAGTCCCCGCTCACACCGTTCGCGGCGCTCCGGCTGGGGTGGCCCCACGCGCCCGAGTGGACGTTCCCGACGCTGCTGCCACCGTTGCTGCCGCCGCCGCCCCGGCCCCAGGAGAGGACCCCGGGGCCGGCGGGAGGCCCGGAGTCCCAGGCGCTGGCGCCGGCTCCTTCCTTCTGCGCAGCGCCGCTGGATCCGTTCTGTTTAGCACTTAACGCCGAGTTCACAGTGTCTCCACTCCCCTGACTGAACCCAGAACTGCTGCTTCCGGCGGCAGGGTTCCCCGGGGACAGTCCCCACACGGAACTGCTGATGCCCTCAGCACCGCCCCCGCTGACTTGAGAAACCGCCGCTCCGTTAGCACCAGGAAGGCCCTGCAGGTGGGGCGGGAGGAGGGCCCCCATGCCCACAGCCATGCCCCAGTTGGGCAGTCCGTTCGTCTGCATTGCATTGATAGGGTTTGAAGAGTTCGCGGGGTTAGTGTTATTTGGTCCATCAGTGTTAAGGTTCTGAGGTTGTACGCTGAAAGACACATTCTGAGACGCGGGCGCTGGTGGCTCTGTGCTCTCCTGCGGTAGCAGGCTCCCCCAGGCGCCCAGGGCGCCCGCGGGGCTGCCGTTCTGGTTGCCCGCGCTTTGCCCGATGGCACCGACCGGACTGCAAATACTGGAAGGGTTGCCTGTCGCCACGGGTCCTTCGTGTCCAAGCACAGGCCAGGCAGCTGGGTTGGCGTTGGGGTTAAGGTTCAGATTAATGCCGGCACTGGAGCTGGAGGCACCCCAGCAATTCGGACTCCTCCCGTCTCCCATCATGCTGTCCATCTTCCCATCCCCACCGCTGAGCGGGCAGTGAGCAAGGCCCGAGCCGGAGCCGCTGGCTACGCCCCACACCCTGGCTGCGCTCGCGCTCCCGTTGGCTCCCCCTGCCCCAAGGGCACTCTGATTAGAGGGGCTTTGGACGAGTGCACCGTTGGCGCCATTATTGCCATTCGTCTTCTTGGTATGTCCAGTGAAGCCGCCTGGGGCGCTGCCCGTAGCCATGCTACTGTTCTCGGAGCCGCAGGTGGACGCCGAGTCAGTGTCCGTCGTGCATTCTGAGGCAGACTCGGGCTCCGCCCCCGTGATGGAAGGCCACGCCTCCTTGTCAGTCCTGTCTATGATCACTTTATCCCAGCTACGGTGGGCTTCGCTGCGGTAAGTGGGCTGCTGTCCCCAGTGGGAACTCTCATAATGATCTGCCAGTCCGCTGTGACCGAGATCTGAAAGAGATGATGCAGATTCACAATTAGATTTTCCTCCCGTCTGTCAAAGAATCGACTGTCAGCTAGCCTTTGGGGGAAGCGCATTATTTCGCTTTCAACTCCACGAATAAAGTTATTTGTCTTGCTGACAGCTCCCATTTGAAGAAGCATCACCGTTTCTAAAACGACACCGATTCTTACCACGACACCAGGCTATGTCCCTCGAGAAGGTTCACAGTGCGCGTGGGCACGTGGGTGCATGGACCCGCCGGCAGCGGTCAAGGCTGCTGACTGCAGCGTAGCGGTCTGGGAATTCGTGCAACCGTGCGGCACCTACCCATGCCCAGATTCTCGGAAACGCTGGCAACAAGAAGTTCACACGGATTCTATACAATCCGCAGTTCTCGTCAAGACTCACCGTATCACACAGAAGCTACGCAGCTCAGTTAGTAAAAAAGCGTGGCAGAGTCACGTAACAGAACCAATAATTTGGGGGTGGGGGACAGAGAGGGGGAGAGAGAGAGGAAAGGTACTAGATAATGCTATCTTATGTTGTCAAGGATATTGACGGTTAGAAATGTTTAGTTACACTTACGCTACTTCATCGGTCATCACCAGCAACTGTGGTTTATCATTGTTTCTGGTGCATTAACAAAAATATTCTCAGCCCACATCTGGTATCTTTGATTTCTAAGGATTCCTTCTAATCGATTGCTTTCTATTTCCTTAAATTACAGTCTCTTCTTTGGGGATTCCCGGAATAGCTTTATATATCTTCCTATAGATCATTTCTTTCTTATTATCCTTTTAAAGGACCCAGTATTTGGTATCCACATTTTACCTCCTATGATTTCCTAATTATTTGAGTCTTTCTAACATTGCAATCAATTATATTCCAATAAATTTTGAGACTTTATTTGCAGTATATGTCCTCCAAAATGAAGAAAATATCAAATACTAAATTTAACTTGTACATACAACGAACACACAACTTAGAAATCCTTGACAGATGTACAGAATGGCAATAAAATATTTCTTTTCTTTTCGAACCTTTTCATCATTATGTTCTCTTCAAATTTATTTTAACAAGAAAAGTCTTACTCATGGACAGTGAAACTAGGTTTCTCAAAGGAAATCCTTTTTAAGGTTTGATGGAGCTAAAAAAAAAAAGGGGAAGTATGCGAAGAATTATCACTATCACTGGAAAGAACACATACTAAAGCTAACCACAACCTTAAACACAGACGATTTTTGATGCTCGGTTTAAAAGGGATGCGATAGATCTAGAATTAGGCTTGGGCGGTTCACTGCGAGGGGCCGTGAAGACAGGCAGCGGACAACCTTCTGGCTACCGTGAACCATGCTGCTATGACAGGAGTGCATAACACCTGTCACAGTCCCTGCTCTCAACTCGCTCGTGCCGGTACCCAGAAGTGGCACTGCTGGACCACAGGGCACATCTACGCTCATGTTTCGGAGGGACTGCCATCCTGTTTCAGCAGTGCGGGCACCGGTTTAAACATCCCCACGGCTACACACGAGGGCTCCGATGTCTCCACATCTGTGCCGGCACCTGCTATGTTGCTTTTTGACCAGCAGCCATCCTGACGCGTACAAAGTGGCGTCTCACTGGGGCTTTGATGTGTATGTCCCTTGATGATGAGTGATGTTGAGCTTCTTTTCACATAGAAAGCAAAGGTATTTTTATGACCTAACTCACTGATTCTGTTTAAAATGAACCAAGTCAAAGACAAAGCACTACACTGTCTAGAGCAGGGGTCCCCAGCCCCTGGGTCTCGTCCGTGGCCTGCTGGGAACCGGGCCACACAGCAGGAGGTGAGCGGTGGGCAAGCGAGCAGTTACACTCCCCAGCGCTGGCATCACCGCCTCAGCTCCACCTCGGGTCACCAGGCACTAGGTCCTCAGAAGAGCACTGGCCCCAAAAGGTAGGGACCGCTGGTTAAAAAAAAAAACAACCCATAAAACTCAATGAGTTTTCTAGAAATATTGTAAAACAATTCCAACATCTGTCATCCTCCTACTCAGATGATTTTTGTTTTGGGATTTTCTACAAATAGTTATACTCAAAACATAAACTGTCAGTAATAAGTATGAACACAAAAATGAGCTAAAGCACTGATTTTTGATATTATGAGATGATAAACGTGAGGGTGATGTCATTGCTTATGAGAAAAATAAACGAATCCAGGTCTTTACGTTTTGAGTTCTACCCCGCAAGGTTCTACGAGGAAAGTAATTTACACCCTTTTCTATGAAGTAGGAAGCGGCTAAGGTCAGTAGTGAATTTAATGGAGCAACGAAACCTGAAAAGGGCGGATGGGAAAGAAGAAAAATGAGACGGCAAACACCGAATCGGCAACGCTGGTGAATTCTGTCCTTGCACGGACTGTCCTCTGTCCCGAGGCCTTGACAAGAGCCACAAAGAGTCAAGGCTCAGAGGCTGACAGAGAGCTAAGGAGGTGATCCTGCGAGAAAGACAATCCCACAGTTCAAGGAAAATACTGGTCATCAGGACCAAAACAACCGTCACAGTGGAGGACCCCCCCGGGGGCTACGAGGCACCTGGGCTGCCTGGCACGTTGCCCTCTGAGGGAGTGACCGTAGTGACTGCAGGAAGCACAGACACTGTGACGGCATGGGCAGGACGAGGTGACACACGGGCCATCTCCAGCACGCTTCCGCGACACCGAGGAGCAGGCCTGCCCTGATGCCTCTCGCTCCCCGGCTGTCCCTGCTGCCCAAGGCCCCACCTCAGCGACCCAGCAGCAGCCTTGCCTGCACTCGGAGCCCCCTCCTGTCCCCCCAGCCCCACTGACATGTCACCCTTCCCCGCCTAGCACCCTTGGGGACAGTCCCAACAAACAGTCTTCCTCTCTTCAAATTCGCTTAGGAGTGCGTGGGCAAACGTTTTCTGTAAAGGGCCAGAGAACAAATACTTCCGGCTCCGTGGGCCACACGCGAGCTCTTGTCACACTACTCAGGTCTGTCCTTGCAGTGCAAACGCCACCAGAGACACCACGCGAAGGAAAGAGCGTGGATGTGTCCCAGCAAAGCTTTACATGCAAAGGCAGGTGCTGGGGGGGTCCGGCCTGCAGGCCTGGCTGCCACCCCGGGCTCCAATGACGCTGTGGGGACATGGTGAGGGACCCAGCAGACGAGCTCCTTCCCTCGCGGAGCACACGTCCTGGTGTGGGCCATCGGAGAGCCCGTCTGTCCCTCCCCAGGCTGCGAACGCCACGAGGGCGAGGACCGCCCGTGTCTGGCCCGCTTCTCCCCAGGCTCGGCACATCACCTGCTGCGCCAGGCAGCGAAGGAACATCTGTTGCACGAACAAGTGTATCAGTGACTCGTTCTTACACACCCCTGCAAGCAGCCTGCCAGCACCAGCCTGCCAGCACCAGCTCCCCGCACGCCAGTCGGTTTGGAAGGTAATATTTAGATTAAGCTTAAGTTGCCCTGTTGGCCGGGATTGTTGAAGTTATCTTAAAAAATGCTGAGTTATCTATTCAAAGTAATAGAAAAAGAAGCCGTACTTCAAAATCTTTTCAATTTAGAAAAAATTACCATGGACACTACAAATCGACGACTAAAACATAGTTTCCTTCAAAGAGAAGGCACAGAACCAGAGGATTTAACCCAAAACGAGGCGGGGCACCGCACAGCCGAGCTGGCTCTCGTCGTGCACCTGGGTGGTCCGGCTCCTCGGGGTCCCAAGGTGAGCGCGTCCCTCGGGAGCAGGTGGGAGTGACGCCCAGTGTCCCCCCACGCCCCGGACGGTCTCGGGCTGCAGCTGTTGACATTTGATGTGTGGCCCGTGGTCACTGGACCTGCTGCTCTCCCTTTTCTCTCCTTCTCCCCTTTTATCTGTTCTTTTGCTCCCTACTTCGTGGTTCTTCGACATCAAAATAAACTAAGTCTCCAAAAATGAACGTTGCTGACATTTCAGTGGTGGTACGTGGAGACAAAAAGTACGTAAGAAGTGACCAAGAATTATTCTTGCGTTTATGCTATCAATTAAATCCTCTAAGAGCAGGTTCTAGGTAGTTCCCTGAAAATTATGAATGTAAAAAAAAAAAAGCAACAAAGAAACAAGACAGGAAGTATGGCGCTATTATTTTACTCTCTGAAACAATTTTAAAGTAGTCTATCTTATCATCTTACTTTCCATTTGTGGGAGGCAGGCATTAAAAAATAGAGGCGATTTGATCGCTATAAAGGATGTTATTGAGACAACTGGTGAAATTGAAAAGAAGTACATTTAGATGTGTTAGATAATGGTATTAGATCAATGTTGAATTTCCTAAATTTATAACTGTGCTGTGGTGACAACGTAAGAGATCATATCTGCACACAGGAGATATTTAAGGGCTGTGACATCTGTGGTTTCCTTTCAACCGCTGCTCCCACAAAGACAAACGTATAAACGAGCATGTGCGGGAAACGAGACCTGAGGCCGGATGAGCCGCAGAGGGCAGGCCCAGAGTCACCCCAGAGCACAGAGGACTGGGTTCCCACGAGCTGAGGTGGGCACAAAACGCAGCACGCAGGAGGCCGTGACCGTGGCTGAGGATGATCCTTCCTGCTGGGTGAGTTGGGGCGTTTCGGCCGCTGAAGGAAACGCGAGAGGCTCAGCTGTCATCAGGGATGGGACAGAAACGCGAGGGTCCACCCTGCAAAGGGGGACTCAGAGCTGCAGCCTGCGGGCTGGCGATGCGCAGACACAGAGCTCTCCGGAGGCGTATGAGAGGAGGCTATGAAGTCGACCTGCCACCCTGTTAGCACACACCCCTATGTGCTGTCACTTCCTGCGTAAGCCGCTAGAAACACTCCCCTAGTTACGTGTGTTTAGGAAAACAGTAGATGATGAGAAAAAACAAGAGACAAACATCATGGTACATTTCACTGCGATGAAGCTTTAAAAACTCCAAAATAATATAAGCGTTTTTCCAAGAGAAGTACTCGTGGAGGCGCTATCGGGATCGAAATGAACGTGATGTAAAACACAAAAAGCTAAGGATGAATCGTAAAAGTCACGCTCTGCCGTGGTTCTGCGGTTCTGGTGTTCGGCCTCCCTCTGCTTCCAGCTGTGACACGTTCCCAGGGCCTGGAGATGGCCTTCCAGGCATCTCTGCTCATCCTGCGCCTGCCCCATGCGACCGGCCAGTGTCCTCCACTGGAAGTCCCCTGAGACCCCACACTCGGCTGGACACACGTGTCCGACGTCCTCCCCGCTGGGCTGACCGCCCACGCCCGCACAGCCGCATGGACCGCCACCTCCTGGAGCCCCACACGTTCCCGGGGCTCCACCTGGATTCAGGCTCCTTTCCTTCACGTTCGTCTTGTTTTATCACTTTTTTTCCTTCTCAAGAAGTTTTAAAACGGAAATTAAGCGTGTCCTATGTCCTTTAGTATTAAAAAAAGTTTGCACATAACATGTATTTAAAAGCTGGGATGGTCTTGACAACTAGAAAGCCAAAGTGATGATTTGAATGCACTCTTTCTGGTTTTCAAATAAAGACTCAAATGGATCTGAAGACACCACTCAACACTTAGCATGGTAGAAACCAAAGCAGCAGCAGAAAGCGAATGGCAGGACCTGCATCCCAGCACGTGAAAGAACGAATCTTAAGGCCACTTTGGAAAAATTAGGTTCTACCCACTCACCACCATCCCCGCACCACTCAGACCCCATCGAAGACCACTGTGGGTCTCTGAGGGGCGCAGTGTGAACAGGATCTTGAACAGCCCTTCTGGGGAATCCCTAAACATCTCTCCTCCTCCCACCCCATCACCGCCACCATCATCTCCATCACAATCTCCATCACCATCATCTCCTTCACCATCGTCTCCATCACCAGCATCACCATCTCCATCACCATCACCACCATTATCATCTCCATCACCATCACCATCATCTCCATCACCAGTGTTATCACCTTCACCACCATCATCTCCATCACCAGCATCATCTCCACCATCACCACCACCATTGTCTCCATCACCAGCATTATCACCTTCACCACCATCATTTCTACCACCATCATCAACATCTTGATATCACCAGCACCACCATCACCTCCATCACTAGCATTATCACCATCACTACCATCATCTCCATCACCACCATCATTTCTATCACCACCACCATCATCTCTACCGCCTCCACCATCATCTCCATCACCAGCACCATCATCTCCACCACCACCATCTCCATCACCATCCTCATCATCACCATCTTTGTTATCGCTCCCATCACCACCACCAACACCGCAACATACCCTGACACTGGAATTCATTCCAGAAGTGAAAATGTAAGAAGACTGACTACTCTTTTCTGTTTGAAGCACATCTTTCTTCTTTCGGGAACTTTACGACTTCAAGAATATCTGAATAATGGGCTTCTCATAAACCAGCATCTCTTGACTACGTTATCATTTCCCGAATCTACCTTTTGGTAGTGTTCTAAAAGACGGAACCACGCAAAACAAACAAACACAGCGTGAAATGACTGAGTTCTAGGCACAGGTTCTAGGAAATGACCGAGAGCTCCCGCAACGAACCGAGACCGACTCCCCCAGCGGGCGTCCTGACCCTCCATGCGGCCCAGGGGTGTCAGGAGGCCGAAGTCCACGCACCCGACGTGCAGCGTGTCTGAGAGAGTATGTAAGAAAGAGTCTTCACACCCCCGAGACGTCACGGACTTTGTGACGTCACGCCCTCTGAGGTTCCCAGCATTCCCTCACTCACCGAATTCACCGAACCTCACTCATTACGTCCATCTCACAGATGGGGACGTACGCGCAGGGAGGTCGAGCTTGGAAAAGGTGGTACCGCTAACGAGCAGGAAGGACTACACTAAAACCCTCATTTTCAGAATAAAAGTCTAGGGCCCTTTCTACTCTAACATCCTAGCATCACAATAATTTCCCTTAAACAAGCGTTAAAAAGAAAAATGAAATTTCGTGCGTAATGTTGAATGGCCTTTTCTTCGGCCGTTTCACTGGTTTGCACCATCTAAAAATAGGACGTGTCTACCAAAGTCTAAGTAACGTTAACTGTCTTAAGTGATTAAAATCAAAAGGATTACACGATAGCACGCTTTAAAGAGAAAAGCTTTCTCTTTTGCTCTTAAATTCTAACATGTTCAAGATATAAAGATACATTTTTCAAGGAGAAGTATTTGACAAAGAGCTCCCAAGAGCTACAGGAAGCACCATTTTAATGAGGTGTCAAATTCATCAGATAGGAGTCCGGACAAGATTTGCTCAGAAGTGTGCAGAATGCTTAATTAGTCCCGTCCAGACAACAGTGCACGATTCATTCTTCACGGCCACTGTCCTTTCAACTGAAATTACCCGACGATAAACCGTGCATTATAAGAATAATTCCAAAGGCTTTCCACAGTGGGAAATACGTATCTCCTAACGCTCACTGGCACATGAATTCCTGCTGCTTGGTTGCCAAGAGTCGGGACAAATGTCAACAACTGCTCTCGGCCTCTGAGAACCCCAAACGCCTCCCCCTCGACTGTGTGTCAAAATCTCGGGGAGAAAGCCCTTTGAATGGAGAATTCCAGTGCTGGGCAGACTCGGAAACACTCATCCTGCGGCTTCTATCTACACTGAGGACGCGTGAAAGGCAGCCCAGAGCACAAGTGTCTAAGAGAATGAGCTTATGGCTGGGGTTTTTCTTCGAATGAGCAGTGAAAGGAGATTGCTTCCCCCAGATCGAGCATCTCTTAGAATAATGAGGCCAGGCCAGGCCAGGCCGGCAGGCGCTCAGGGAGCGGACGCAGGCTGGCGGGGGTGCCCTGCCGCCCTGCCACCCTGCTTCCCTGCCTGGCCGCAGGGCTGCAGCCAGCAGCTCCTCCAAGACGCCATTTTATCAGCCTGACCTGCCGCTGCTCCTGGGTGGCACGGCCACGCCGATCTGGGACAGGCGCCCGCCCTGCTCCGGGTGCGTTCTGTCACTCTAGGGCAGGAGGAGCTGCGGAGAAGAGGCCCCCGCCCCGCGGGGGACACTACCTCGCGCGCCGGCTGCCTGTGCGCCTGCATCTGGGGTCGTCCGGGCGCGCAGCTCCACCATGGCAGCCGGGCACAGAGACAGCCTCATCCTGTCCCGCTGCCAGGAACGTCCCGGTGGGCAGGCCCGCGCCCCGGCAACCTGCCGGTGGCCGGCGGGCCGGGAGCTGGCAGTGCCCTCTCCCCGCCGGGAGGCATCGGCGCACCCCCTTCGGCCGGGGGAGGCGCCCACGGAGGGGATTTGAGAGCTTTGATGATCTAATTGCGGCTGACACTAACCCGATCTCTCTTCCGCTTTCAGTTCTTCCCCTTGTCGCAAACACTGCTGTTCAGGACGAGTCCCAGGGAGGGCCAGAGCCAGTGTCCCCCCATTTTTTTTTTGAAAGTCAGCCAAAAGCATAGCAGCACATCGCCCCCTCGGCTGCATGCAAATAAAGCGCAGCCCCCCTGTTGTTTTCCGTTTCTTCTTCGTTCTCGCTCCTCCTAACCGCGCCCCCCAAACATTTGGCATACCGATGCCGGCTTGAATATTCTAAATGAGCCCCGTATGGAAACTGGCAAGTGTCCAACTTCTTAATTACTTCCCTGCCTCTATCTAAAACAGACCTAAGTAGCAGACACGGCCGCATATTAATCAAAGCGTCTGTTTATAAACGCACAAAGCGGCCACCAGAACAATACGTGGTTCTGCTTTTCGGGCAACGAGAAAGCTTTTTATTTTGTATTTTTTAAAAATTTTTTATTTTTAAGATCAAAGCCCTCCAATGTTGCAAGCGAGAGTTATGCTCCAGACTTGCAAAAACGTAAGAAGAGTCTGAATAGAAAATGACACGACGAAACGACACTTTTCTGGAACCTGAATCACTGCGTTTCAGGCTAACACTTACCTTACCAGGTCAAGTTTTCGCCCATTGACTGAGAGAGCCGCCCTCGGATCCGATACATGAAGTTCAAACCCAGTGTCCCCGGCATTATTTTATTAAAGGGCCAGTGTGTTTGAGGACGAACGCTGGTTATTCAAAGGGGGACGTGGAGTCAGGGTTGGGAGGGACCCGGCCCCTGTGGCACGGGAGTCCTTTCTCCTGTGCGACTCATCTCTTTGGATGCTGCCAGTGATGAGGAGGGGACGGAGGTCCTCCCACAGGGCTGTCCCCGCCCCACCACTAGGTGGCTTCTGCCCCCTAGCTGTGCCCTTGGAGCTGGCTCTGGGCTCTGGGGCCAGCCCTTCTGTGGGTGGGATGCTCACAGCTCCTCCAGCCCCTGCGGCTGTCCCCAGGGTCCCCCAGGCCCTCGGCAGCCCTTACACGGCGGTTCTAGGCTTTTCGTCCGGGCAGCCCAGGGCACGCCTGCCCCAGAGCCCGTGTCTTCAACGAGGGACATAACCCACAGGATGTCCCAGGCGGAGCCACGGCACCCACTGCTCGCGGGAACAGCCGTCCTGACGCTGGGACATGTCCTTCCACTGCAGTGAATCTGCTTTTGCTTTAAAACTCGTGCGTTTCATTCACACCAGCTCACTGGACCTCGGGAGGAGCCGGGCCGTGCTCCGTTCTGCACGCCCGTGTGCGATGCACACGACGGGGGTCGAGCTGCATGTTGCCGACAGAGGAGCAGTGAGGACGGAAACGCTTAAGGGCCGCCACGGGCGCGGTGACAGTGACGTGCAGGCGTGTGCATGCACCGAGCGTGGCACACGTGTGAGACAGCACGCAGGCGAGCCCAACCAGAATGGCGAGCAGGCCTGGGGGACACGAGACACGCCGGCCAGACGGGGCCGTGGCGGCCAGGCGGAGACACCGAAGCCGTGTGTCAGGCGCCCGGGAACCAGGACAGGTTTCCGAGGGGACCTCCGCATCAGTGGCAGGTAACGAGTGAGCAGGAGTCGTCTGGCTGTGACACCAGAGACTGCTAAGAAAGAGATGAGGCGGATGTAGAACGAGGATTTTGGGAGCCAAAAATAATTATTTCTCGTTTTGTTACTATTCTACAGATGGATGCCGTTTTCTGAAATTTTCAATCCATAAACGACGATTTAATCTTAGTCAACATATATGTTTTTAAAGTACAATGAACTAGGAATAACTTTCTAGAAGGGTATATCTACAGAGACAGAGATTTTATTAAAAATATTGTTTTCATATAAAACTTTAGCGAATCAATTTCTTGATTTTCTACTTCTCTAAGAAGGCAGGTACCAGTAGCATCCTGCACCAATAACATTTGATGAGAACACTGATGCGATGTTGCCAGCTAATCATACAATAACGAGAGAAGCCCAGGAGAAAGCAGGCCTTTACACCTCTTTTTCCGTTTTTCAAAAGAAGCATCTTCAATGAATGCACCGGGCTACGTAGATTTGACATACAAGCTTTGTCTCTGTTCAGATTTTCCTGAGGACCACATTTCAGTGGAGGAAGTAACTGCATGTTTGATTACAAACTGCTTGCAGCTAAGTAGGTGCGGCTACACTCCTAGTCAATGAATACATTTGCTCATTTCCTCTCTTTCTTGCTTTTTGCTGACAATCAATGCCCTATATCCTGCCTACCAGGAATTTAGCAGATGACAGTCAAGAGTATTGGAAGAGACATGGCAAAGCTGTCTAAAGATATTTATTCTGAACATCCCAAGAAGTCACGGCTTTGAAAAAATACTGCTGTAAACATTTTTGTATCACGGTGGAATTTCCCCCATGTTTAATTTAAAGGCAGCACGTGAAAGAAAACAAATATGGATATGACTGACGTTTCTTTTCAATTCTGAGCCAATGCGAGAAGCCTCCTTGCTGCCCTAATTACGCCGCTATCAACGACCGTGGTTTCCATGGTGACAAGAGAAAGATTTATGAAAATAACAGGGAACTATGGCAGCTGAATACATGTGCTTTGCTCCCTTCCAGAAACTTACCTAAAACTCCGGTAAAAAAAAAAAAAAAAAAAAAAAAGCAAACAAAATAAAAACCCCAAAAAACAAAACAACCAAAAAAACACATTTGAAAGAATAAACCCCTAAGGTCAGGAGGACAGAAACGGGAGAGAGAGGAGATGTGAGATGTCAACATTCTAAAAGCTGGAAAGCCAACGAGCCAGTGGTGACTCCCCCGGGAGCCGGGGGCAGGCTGGTGTCTAACGGCCAGCAAAGATGCTGGCGAGAAGCAGGTGCTCAGAGCCGCGGCCGCAGCGAGGGCCGGGCACGGGGACACATCGGGGGACACATCGGGGGACACATCGGGCCGCTTTGGCTCAAAGTCCTTCACGTGACAGCTAGAAACGGCCGCTCCCTGCAAAGCGCGTGTGTGCTCACCAGCTATACCCCAGCAGACTGGGTTTGGAAAGCGTTGTATTGAAAAGTTTTCCCCGCGGGCTCCTGAAGCACCTGCCCAGACAGATTCCTACGCACCGACGTCCAGACCCTGAGTTTCTGGTGAGCAACAAACTCAAAGTAGCCAATGCCATCTGAAAACTTAGGAGAAATAACATAAACAAGTAGGGGAAGACCGAATCAGATGTTAAAATCCAACTGCAGTGAACTGACGTATTTAGCTAGCTAGCTGCGTACCATCTGACTATCCGGCCAGCTCTGTTCTGTGGGTTTGGTGACTCAGGACCAGAGTCTGTCCACTTCCATTCCCGGGCACAGAGCGGAGAGCGGGGACAGCGCTCTCAGGTAGAAGGACTCCCGGTCCCGTGCTCTTACCTGCTTGGAGCTTGCTGGGCGGCTGCTGCGCTCCGGCTCCGGGGAGGGGCGGGGGGCTCACCCCGGCGAGCCCGGCACCCTGAGGGGGGCTCGCACTGCTCAGAGCCCCCGCGGGCAAGGGCTGACCTCTCTTCAGCAGCTGCTTCTGTTCTTGCTGGCGGAAGCGTGGGGGCACCTCGCGGGGCAGGTAACGGGATGCTGCTGGCTGCTGGCCGCTGGCAGGTGCGCGTTTGCCATTGCTGCTGCTGGCTGGGGTGCTGGTGGCAGTACTGGGACCGGTCCCGGCAGGTTGGGGCTGGCTTGAACAGGTCTTAGTAGGTTCTGGCACTACGAGGAACAAAATGAAAAGACCCCAAAGTTTTAGTAACGCCTCCTGGAAACCCCGAGCCAAAGCAAAGGCAACAACACCGAAAATTGAGAAGAAAATGACAATGCAGTGTGCCCTGAGGACAGAACTGGATTCTGAAGTCTAGGGCTCCCGGTTTGAGACCCAGTTCTTATTATGAATGAACTGGGGTCTTGACTGCGCCTGTTGAACCCCCATTTCCTCACCTGTCAAACGGTGATGAGGGCGGGTTAAAGAAGCACTCCTCACCCCTCAGCTCACATCAGACCCAACTCGAGGGCTGAGCAAAGCCCCAATTTCTGGGCCCCACCAACGGAATTCAGTAGGTCGGAGGAGAAGGGAGCCTGAATTTGCATGTTTTGGTGTTTTTTTGAGTTTAACTTTTTAAATCGAGGCAACACTGGTTAATAACATACACATTTCAGGTGTACAACATTATAATCTGGTATCTATAATTTGGCGTGCTCATCACCAAAAATCTAGTTTCCATCCTCACTGAATATTCTGACGAGTGTCCGGGTGACGCAGATGCTGTTGGTCCCTGGACCATTCGGCTCTTGGTCGGTGTTTCTCAGAATTAAGGGATCTTCAGATGGCCATGGATTGATATAGTTTCATTCTGATGACAGTTTAAAACATACCTATCGACACCTTCAAGGTCATCTGAATAGTTAAAGCATTTGCATTAAAGGATTCTACAGCTACTACCTCCCATTAGATTTATTGGAAAAGGGTACAGGTGGGGTAATTTGCACACGATGCATTTCCATTAAGTGAGAGCCAAAATGCCATCAGAATGTGATGTATAAACAAAGGTTTCAGAGCAATTTAAGACGGGAAAAAGGAAGAGCGTTGCGTGATAACCTGGCGGGGTTACACGAACAAGCATGCCGACGCAGACGCTGAGTTAAGGAGTGACACGCTGCGCGTGGGAGGGAGCACAGACATGTCACATGCAAAAGCATCTGAGCCAGAGTCGGTCTCACCTTGAACCTGAAACGTCAACATCCAATAAGCACAACATGTATCTTGTTCTTTGAAAAAGGGTTTTTCTGCTTCATTTGTAAATGCCTCTGGTTTTATATAGTTGCGTAAAAGCTACACACAAAATGAACTCATACCTAGTTCTGTGTCTATCTCATAACGTACAATAATGTCATAAAAATATTTCCAGTCGACCCTGGAACTCGAGCTGTTAAGTGTGCCCCTTTTACAGCGTTTCTTGTCCCCCAACCCTGTGACCCTACGTTGTCCGCAGCCAGTATCCGCAAGGCCTCTGCCCAGGTTTCCTGTGGCCTTGCCCGGCCAACTCGCAACCCTAGATGACGCCGCTGTCCACCATCTTCATCCCAACGCAGACCACTGAGGCTGTCGAGAACTCCCGGCCATGTGGCTTGGTGGAGCGCGCTGGTGGACTTCAGGGTCCCTAACCTCAGAACCCCCTGCGCTTCCTGACCACCTACCCGGTCCTGGGTCTGTCTGGTCGCCCTGCCGTCAATGACTCCTTCAAAGTCTCGTGTGGGTGTTGTTTTGTTTTAAAATGAAACAAAAACTATTATAATTAACGTGTTCCAAGTCTCCCCTGCAACTGTGAGGATCACCTTTGCATGAGTCCTGAATGAAAAGGTCACAGGACGCCACTCCTCAGGAAAACAAAGGAAACGATCAAGTTTGAGAGAAGAGATTCTTCTCTTACAAACCCAGGCGCGCTTTTAACGTATCATGGCGTTGAGCTTATGAGCAACACGAAATTCACCGTTAGACCTGTCCACAGAAGGTTGACCAACTGCCCGGTCCCCTCCTGCTCCCTTCAGACTCGTCTCAGCTCTGCAGGGGACCTCTGCCCACAAATGGACTTCAAGATTTTGGACTCATCCGTCTGCCCTGGACACTCTGCAGGGATCATTTAGTTTCATGATTTTGATCATCGTCTCTATGACACTGGTACCCAAATCCCGTCCTCCATGTTGCCCCCAGCCCTAGTCCAGCCTCGGTCTTAAGTCAGCTACTGGACAGTGCTGCTTGGAAGCTGTCACCCTTCAAAGCGCACGCATCCCAAGGCTGAGCAAGACGTCCCTGGGCGTGAGCCCAGGATGGTGCTGAGTGCGTGGAAGGCACCAAAGACCATGTGTTCTCTCACCGGAGTGCACCAGCGATCGGCTGGGGGAATGCCAGTGACAAGGCACAGGAGCACGTGGCACTGACGGGCAGTCAGCCACCCGAAAAGGAAACACGACCCTGCGCTGCCCCATGTGACAGCCACGGTCACATGCGTCTGCTGGGCGCCTGATGTCCGAACGGAGCTGTGAGGCAGGTAAGCACACGCCGGATTTCAGGGGTAGCACAAAATGGCACAAAGTATCTTACTAGTAATTTTTATATTGCTTTCAAGTCGAAAATATAACATTTTGGATAGACTGAGTTAAAAACACATTCTTAAAAGTAATCTCTTCTTTTTAGTTTTAAACTGTTGCTACTAGAATATTTAAAATTACTTATGTGGCTCACATTTGTGGCTTGAATGATATTCCCTTTGCCGAGCACTGATCTGTCTTCCGGGGAGAGGTCAAGTTCGAGCCCATTTCTCAGAAACATTGTTGAATTTAAATAATTAACATTTCAGCACGGACCATCGGTGTGGCCGGCCAGAAGCTTCTTCGGGTGAGAGGTCGCCCCGGCCAGCTCTGCGCGGGCTGCAGTGGCAGCTCTTTGTCTCACGCTCACAGACGAGTCACGAGGGGCTCCTTACGTTACTGAGACTGATGGGGGGACGGGGCGAGCACCAGCCTGGGACGGTGCTGTTACCAGATGCCCGTTGTTTCCATAAAGCTTGCAGCGGCCTGTGATGTCAGCACCGTGGCTGCCGCTGGGGAGGCACCCTGGGCCCCGGGGAGGGGACGGGACGGGACGGGAAGCCTCCCTGGGGAACCGAGAAGCCTGACCCTTGTGCCCCGACCTTGGCCACATGACACAGCGATCGGCCTTCTCTGGTTTCAGCCAGCGTAGCTCAGATCTTTCAAACTAGCAGCCGACTGTCATCATCTCAGCTGAAGAGTGGAGGGT
Source organism: Macroglossus sobrinus (assembly GCA_004027375.1). Taxonomy (NCBI): domain Eukaryota; kingdom Metazoa; phylum Chordata; class Mammalia; order Chiroptera; family Pteropodidae; genus Macroglossus; species Macroglossus sobrinus. The sequence goes on along the minus strand of PVKZ01003759.1, from coordinate 51,932 downwards.
CCCAACAGTTGGATCTGTTCTCGGCGACACATGGAATGGGCAGTGTCTGATGAACCACCTGCTTCAGATCCCAATTTCTCGATCTGTTGCTGCCCAAAGACAGAGAGCAGGGCATCAAAGCCCCCGACATTTCTCTTCTCAAAATGCCCGACTCGGGCCCTATCTGAGTGACAGGCTCACGGGCCGGTCGGCCACACGCGTCACTGTTCCCACAGAACACAGTACGGCGATGGGAGTTTGAGCTTGACTTTATTTACGGGTTGTCAGTGAAGCACGTGATATTTAGAAAAAATTACAATAGCAACCAATTAATAACTGATAGCTAATAAGGTTACGCTCCTTCCTTTGCCTAAGTGGCTTTTACGCCTTTTTTCTTTGAAATAAGAGCGACACCTGCTGGCGGAAAGTAGTTGCTAAATTATTAAACAAGAAAGCGAGTCTTTTCAAACCACTTTATTTCTCAGAAATGACTTTATGCTTTGTTAGGAGTTTCAGAGGGCGCTGTCCCGCCGGGGTCCACGTGGCTGACACGGCCCTCTGTCGCTTTCGGAACAGCCCTCCGGGCCCAGGAAGGCTCGGAAGGAGCACCTTCTCCAAACGCGATCGGTACCCTGTGGTGTCCAGACCAAGTGTGGCGGGGCTGCCGCGCCCGCCCGGCCGCCCTGACTTGCCCCACCCCGGTCACTCCGGGCCAGCCCTTCGCTGGGCTGTCCACTCTGTGCCACCCGGGCCTCAGTCTGCTCTCCAGGCCGCCTGCAAGCACAGGCTCGGGGTGACGAGGTGCTCCACCCACCCCTGCCACCCTGACGCGGCCTGCCAACGCTCCCTTATCGTCACCGCTTACAACTGTCCCCACGCCCTCCGAAACCCTCACAGCACCCAGTGTCCTTGCTCAGTCCGAGACTCCTGGTGACTGTCGTTAGCCCTGCCACTCCCTGGCCCCGGAGAGGAACCTGTGAACCACTGGGGTCACATCTCGGCGAGGGCAGAGGTACCACGGCCGCCAGGCATACCCAGCCAGCTGCAGCTAGCAGGTGTCTGTGCTGGGAGGGCCAGGAGAGTCGCCAGGATGAATGAGGGTCCAAACTCGGGTTTCTCATTTTAATGTGCCTGCCATGAAGTTCACCCCCACAAAACATGCCAGCATCTGCATGTGCCCTCGCCTTATTTAGGAAAGATTTAAGGAGTGCCTACTTTGTGCCTGGCACAGGGTGCGCTGAGAAAAAGAGAGATGGTTCCTGTCCTTGTAGTTTAGAGTTTACTAAGAGATAAGATATGATCTTAAAAACCATCTACAAATTTACAAGTTACGACAAGAGCGACACAACAGTGGAACAGAAGAATCTAATCTGGGTCAGGGCCGCGGGGACAGCTGCTGAGGAAGTGACAGTTCCACGGAGCCGGGGACGCGGCGCGGCGGAGGGTGTGCGCATGTGCGCTGGCCGCCTGCACCCTGTGCGCGGGAAGGTGCGGGCCGGGCACCCGCTGGGGACCGGAGACCAGCCGGGGACCGGCTTCCGTGGGTTCCAGGACTAGAATGAGGCTGCCGTGGCTGGGCCCGGGGGCCGAGGGGACAGTGCCGAGCGCGGGGCTGGAGAGGCAGCAGAGGCTTGGGGAGGATCCTGGAGTCCGTCGCGGGGCCTGGAGCTGGAGGGCCGTGGGGGGCAGGCCCCTGGTGAAAGCGTGCGCCTCGGGGATCCCGGCCCCGCGCAGGAGCCTCCAGCCTGGCACGAGTTCTCCAAGGGCAGGCTGCTCTGATTAAAAACTCACCGAGCAGGTGACCTTGACCAAGAACCTGTCTGCGCAGCCCTGTGCGACAGCACCTCACTGCTAAGGGAGACAGCAAGTACCCGAGGCCCAGCGGCAGTGCTGTCCTTGCTCTGTTCTACAGGGAACACTCTGGTGAGGCAAAGCCCCCACTACGGCCCCCCTCACGTTCCCACCAGGACCTGGCAGAACAGGGGAGCAGGGGGTGCCGGGAGCTGAGGCGCTGCCATCTAACCCCCAAGTCACGCTGCCCAGGCGGTGTTTTACGAGTTTATTTGGAAGTACTTAGGATGTCCAGGAAGGCACAGAGACGACACAATCAACGAAGCTCCACGTACCCCGTGCCCTGTTCCAGCAGGGTCCCCGTCTTCCCGTCCGGACCGTACACTCCTCACTCCGGCCCCTGGAGGGACGGTTGCCACGCACACTCTGGGGAGATGACCACGCACGTCTCCTCTTGAGATGCAGTGTGGACTCGGGGTTAAACCCCACCTTCGCCACTTGCAGGCTGGTGGCTCTGGGTCAATCAGTTACCCTCTCTGTCCCTAGGTTGTGCCACCTGTAATAGTGGGGGATGGAATGGGGGGGGCATTACCTTACTGGGAGGGTCCTGTGAGGGGTGAATGGTAATGTGTGTGGAGCACTGTTCGGATCGGCGTCTGGCACACAGTAAGTGCACTGTGAGCATTAACATGACGCTAACGGCAAAAGTTCAGTGACACTTGTTAGAGACGGGAGGCCATCGCGATGGGTGCAGACGCTGTCAAGGGATTCTGCACTGGCGGAGGGGCTGGCTCAAGGTGGAAGGCAGCGTGGGCTCCACAGGAGGGACGGTCCCTCAGAGGAGGCACCAGGGCGGCCCACCTGACAGGACCATGCGGAAGGCTGGTCGGGGGTGGATCAGACATCACCTGGGGCGGTGGAGGACGAGGATGCTGAGCAGGCTGAGGGTGGGGGTTCTGGTTCCTGCGACAAATGGATTTTACGAGGATGGGCAGATGGGCCGAGGAGGCCTGACTAACGTTTGGTCAAGCAAAGGACCTCTGTCCATTGCAATAATCCTTCCCTCAGAAGCAATGGGGAGCAGTTTAGGGTGATTAGAAAGACAAAAACAGTCAGGTTAACTGGACTGTAGATATGAACGAGAATAAGGAAGGGAAGGGGATGGACGGGACGCGAAGCTCCTGCAGAGACTAGGAGAGTGACAGGTGAATTTGGGACAGGAGGGGTAGGGCTCTACTCTGGCCCTAACCTCCCCCTTTAGCTTGGGGTTCCCATTTCCACGTCTGGGAAGTGTTAAGCACTATACGTTAATGAACAGTCATCTGTCCCTTAAAAAAACGTTACAGAGCAGTTGTCAAAAGTGTCCCCTCTCCCCCAATGCGCACATCAGGACAGGACGGACGAGTCTGGTCCACAGCTGCAAGGCGGCCTGAGCCACCCCGCAGGCCCCCGTGATGCAGACGCGTGCGTGCGACCTGGCCGGCAGCGACCTGACCTCTCTGTCCACGTGAGCGCAGTTCCGAGTGTAAGCACAGCCCTGGAGAGGAGGACTCTCGGCCCGGGGCCCGGAGCCCGGTCACTGCCTCAGTGGAGGGGAGACGCAGCGCTGGTGGCGGCTTCTGGCGCGACGCTGCAGCCGTGACACCGTACAGTTGAAGTCAGCAGTGCCACCGGGGCCTTCTGATTCTTCCCCAGGAGCAGCTCTTCACAGGACACTTCGGGGAGAACTTTCTGGAAGCCCAGCCCAGGCCATGTCCCTTTCCTGTGACCTGGTGATGATTTTATAAGTGCCCAGCTCCCTGGACTTACACTCACTTCTCATAAATACCTAGAGTGGTTTCTACATCCTTCGGCCGAACTCTGGTTAAGGGCACAGATTTTTTACAGCAAATGGTCAATCATCCACCTGGAAATCGTGGTAAATGGCATGAGCGAGGTATTCAACAGTGGGTCCCTTCCGATGGCATTTCCCGTACTGGACTTACGTATATACACCCTGAACCAGGATCTCAAAGGCGACCGCCATCAGCCTAACGCGGACAATGGATTAGAGAGGTGTGTTTTAAAAGTTTAAAACACATTTAAATCCACACATTTTAACATGTCTTATTTCTGAAATGTGGATGCATCTTGCCATGGGTGCATAAATTTAATATAGTTTCCTCATTCACCCTCAAATTCTATCAACGAAACATTATTACATCAATGATACATTATTAAATCAATGATATGTCCTATAAGTTATGGCATCTCGGAAGTTAAGTTTTGTATATAGAGAATTTCTCATGTGCGCAGACACCACACGATGACAATAAAAGAAAAAATATGCAAAAATCATGGATTAATTCTAGCCATTTCAGAATACAGACATGAAGATTCAGAGCTTCTTAAATTTTTCATTTAAATTTACCCAAATATACGATTATATTTGAAACGATAACTACGAAAGAGAACTATCCTGCGCTAAAGTCATCTGTGATTCCAAGTATTTTCATCACTACAATTTCTTCTGCAACCTGTACAGCAACACACATGGCCGCAAGAAGTTCCCTTAGAACCATGAGACGCAGGCAGGAGCCAGCTAGGAGCGACCAGGGTCCATCTGCTGTGCTCATCGGTAGTCCCAGTGGGGTACAAGCGGTGGCCTTCTGTGTGTTCTGGTGACAGCTTCTGGCTGATCCGTCACCATGGCAACTTTGGGAGCCCATCTCAAAACGAGCACAAACTCGTTAACTGCGAACTGCAGTGACTCAGTGGCTATTGCTAACGAGAAACGCCGTTCGGAGGTATTTTCTCTTCTGACGCTACCTCTGTAAAAGGTCTTGCGTTAAATGCTACTCTGAAGATGTCAGACTGGGCAGTATAAACGTTCAAGTGAACTTATCTTCATAGTGACTACTCCCGCTAAGCATCATTTCATTAGGTTACTTTGTCTTGGTCCTTGGACTCTTCTACCTTAAAAAAAGTACTGATAATAGGCAAATATCCCCAAGTTTTTTAAACACCGGCTGGCTGATTGAAAGATTGAAACAGGAAACTTCGCTAACAGCACGTGTTACAGCCAAGTCACGCGTGCGGCGTTCACGTACGCCGGCTCGTCTCTGAAGTCTCCATGTGCAGCGTCACCTGGGACATTTCCCAAATGGGACAGCACGCTGGACGGACGTGAGGGGACAGGAAGGTCCCTGGGCGTAGGGCTTCTGTCCCCTCGCCTCCGCCCTGACCTCACCTCTCCACACCGAACCATCCTGGACTGAACAAGCGCTCAGAAAACCAGCAAGTCCTCAATCTCGTGAAGCGCCAAGTTCAAGTGAGATGCTGCCTCGCGTGCGTCCTGTCGGGGCGTGTGTACTGCTCTCTGCGGTAGGATTGCGTATGTTTCTTTAATAAATTATGGCACTGTGATAATCCTGGGATGTTTTCCCCCAAAATGCAGAATCCAACAACCTGCCAGAAGAGGGAGCCCGAGCTCAGCGGCTCCAACGTGCAGTGGAAGGCTGGGGAAGGGGAGAAGAAGGGCCTGCTGTATTTTGCTTTTGAAAAGCCTTCCTTTGCTCCCCGGAAAAGGAACCTCCCCCGTCCATCGCGCCCTGCCCAGGCCGTCCCCATCTACCTGGAGCTTCCCAGACACCACTCGCCCCCTTGCTGCCCGTTCCCCTGCCAGGCCAGCTCTCTGTTGCTGTTGTCTAGGTGGTCTGTCCGTTCCCATAAGTCTCTGCGCTGCACGGGGTGGGAAGCAGGTCTGTGTCCTTAAACCTTTCTCTCCCCATCGTGAACGGCACAATGCCAGGCACATAGTAGGTGTTCAATAAACTCTGCTGGAGCAAATGATTAGCCCAGCTCGTTTCCACGCTCGGCCTGTTCCCTCAGCCGCCCTGACCCTCTCCTGTCAGTGTGGTCGCCTGCAGTCTGGACGCTGCAGGGGCCTCACCGCACCTGCTGCCTTCCGTCCTCTCTCCAGCGGTCTCATTCATCCTCAGTTGGGCATGCTCCTTCCAAAATATAAATTGCGTGATGTCACTCTGCCACTTAACACTCTCCAGTGCCTGCGCTGGTCTACAAGACCAAGTCTACTGTCCTCGAGGTGGCACACAGGCCCCACCTCCGGGCTGCCTCCCTGCCCCCAGCTCTCTGGTCTCGACTCTTTTTTGGTAGGACACCTGTGAAGGGTGCCCCATGCCAAAGGCCTCCGGGATGCATCGGGGATGACTGGGTAAGGCACCCCTCCTGTCCTCGCTTTCACAGCCCATCCAGGGGACCGCTGGAAGAGTGACCAGCTCTGGCACATATTTCTTATAACATCCAGCCATTCTGCAACTCCACAGTTACCAAAGGCAAATGGAACCCTAAGGACACCGGCTCACGGAAGTCCACGCAGCTTTATTCAGGATGGCTCCAAACGGGGAGCGACTCGGATGTCCATGAACGGATGAACGCAGCGACACATGGTGATTGAGACGATGGCCTAGGGCTCGGCGAGAGAAGGGTCGGAACACGGACAGCCACCACGCGAGCCCACTCACCCCAGCGGTCTGGAAAAGAACCCCTCCGTGGCGACAGGGAGCAGAAGAGTGTTTGCTGACAGGCCGGCGGGGAAGTTTCTGGGGTGATGGGTGTTGTCTTGATGGCGGGGATGGTGTCACAGGTGTGTGTGTGCCGAAACATGTTAAACTGTCTCTTTAAATACGTGCAGTTTACCGGATGTCAAGTATAACTCAGTTAGGTTATCTGATAAATTATTTCTCAGAAAGCAGATGGTCAGAGTCTACAGCTCGAAGGAAAGCCAAGTTTCTCTAAACTTGGGATTCCCTTTATGCTTAACGTTTAATGGAAAGGCATACAAAATAGAGACACGGACTGCCCCTTCACCCGAGACCTTATTCGAGGTGTCCCAGAGAAGAGGCAGTTCAAACGGCCTGGGACAGAGCAGCGTGCTGCCCCCATGTCATCACTGCGTGTACTTCCTCTCTTCCAAAATTTAACCAAAAACATATATATGTACCTGCTTAGGTTTTCTGAAATAAGTTTTTATCCTTTTAAATTGCCTACATACTAAGGGGGAAAATACCACATCTTAAAACGCTTTTGTTCCCCTGGAAAAAAAAATATTAATGCATTTATCATATCTTCCTCCTGCCACGGATGTCAGAGTAAAATGACACACGCTCACACATGGCTTTACCGCGGGGATGCGTCCTGAGAAGGGTCACTAGGAGACACTGCAAACGCGTCGGGGCCGTGAACACACAGCACGGGACTAAACCAAGCACAGAGAGAACGGCGCCATCAGGAGACGCGGCACGTACGAGACGCGTGAGGCTTGAGGACAGAGTGAGGCGACAGTGGGGTCGGGACAGGCCGACGGAGCTACTTAAACCGAGCGGGCAGAAGCGTGGGCGAGTGGTTTCACCTCCCGGAACCGGTCTGGGACTCACGTGGACTTCTCAGATCTGTCAGTGCAACTGGAAACCCTGTGAACGGCCCTCGGAAGGACTCAGGAAAGAGTGCTCACGTGTCCAGACCTCCATCTGGAAAACCTCCCTCCTGGACCAATCCGGAAGCTGAGAATGTAGGATGGATTCTCCCCAAGAATGTGCTCTGACCATGAAAACTCCCACCCTTTTTTTTTTTCCCTTTGGAACAGTGAGTATTGACGGGTAGTGTCTCCAGGATTGCAATTCATTGAAGACCCTTGAATAAAACTGTCATTTAATTCTAGTGACACGTCCTGTTGCATTTACACTTGGTCGACAGGCTGCTGCCAACATTAACATGGCTTCTGTTTCAGAGCAAACTTCTCTTAATAACTAAGAAAGAGTGCATCTAAAGCAATGATGAATAGCACAGTGATTACATAAACAGGTACCGGCTACCTGGTTATCATCACTATCGAGTACCACGTACTGTACTGGCGGCGCAGGTTGGTTTACACCAATGTCACCACACACGCGTGAGCACTGCGCTGCTCTATGACATTAGGACAGACACGATGTCACCAGGTGACAGGAATCTTTCAGCTCCGTTATAATTTTATGGGATCACCACTGTGTATACAGTCCGTCACTGCCTGAAACATTGCTTTGCAGCACGTGACTCTAATTCCTTTAAACATGGAACAACATAGCTAAAGAAAGACATATCTAATATTTAAAATCCTAGTAAGATACCATCCCATAAAGATCTCTCCTATAATAAATCTCCTGGAATTTCTTTCAGCCTTATTACTCCCTCAAATGGTTATACTGATGGTAGATATTCAATATCTATGTCTTCTTCAGATGACAGATGAAAAAAATATATAAATGACAACCCAAAGATCAAGGTTCTAATTCCAGTTCCGCCAACCTAGCTGTCAAAACTTGTATAGATCACTTAACCTCCGTGAATCTCACGTCCCATTCAATGCAGGAATTAGACAATCTCTAAGGATCCTTCGAGCTCCGAGGTTTTACTCATTTTGTAGACAGGCAAATAAAATGTCATGTTTTATAAAATACATCATGCTGAGAATGCTGACTAGACTTGGAGCTACTGCCTTTAAGAGGAACTCACACACTCAAAATAATATTTGCTTTGGTTATGTGGATATGGACATGAATACATGTAAACTCAAGGAATCTGGCCAATCCTATTCCAGTGTCACGCAGGAAAACACAGGCCTGATGCTAGTTATAAACACTAACTGCTGATTATTGTGTTGGGACCCCTGACAGACCGAGCCGATAGCAATCGCCTGCCTCAGCTCAACAGAAGTGCCACCCACCCGAAGTGCAGAAATGTGGGTTTTCATTCCTGTTTATGTTTATCTGGATCTGATTATGAAAGTGGGCATGCTTTACAACTCGCTGTCACTGTCACTACTTTTCATTCACACTGACAAGAAGACATTATTTATATTACTCACCACAGAAGGAAAAATTAAGAAAAAAAATGACTGAAACAACCACCACCCAAGACGAAAAGGCAAAGAAATAAGAGGTTCCAGGCACGCAAACATGCTCAGGTCCCTTAGGAGTGCAGGGTATCACCCCGCCCTAGGACTGCATTCTCAGGGGTACAGAGCAGGAGAGGGTCGGGGAGAGCCAGGAGTGAAGCCGCGATTTGGAGGCAAAGCCTGAGCTGAACCAGAGTGCTGTCCACTGTGATGAAAGCACAGCGCCCCCGACAGCAGGCGGGGTGCTGGCCATGGATGTTGGTAGCGCAGTACTTCCAACAGACTTTCTCAGTTGGCCTGAAGCTTAAAACGAGGAGAAAATGACTTCAACAAAGAAATCACATGTTGGAATTTTTTAAAAGTCAGGGGTAAAATTTTATTTTATTTGTAACTCTGTAAAGCAGGCTTTCTAGAAACCTGGTTTTCAGACTGGGGGCGGCGGGGAGGGGACGCATTCTATCTATCAGATGAAGCTAATCAAAAATGACACATTTCTAGTGAGATTTAGTTCTGCCTTAATCTTTTAAAAGAAGATTCATCGCTGAAGTTCAATGGTTATAGCAGATATGAAACACTTTTAAAGCATAATTAACACTGTAATGAAGACTGATCTATCAAGAATGGACTGGGCTAGTTATTCTCTAGGAGAAAGCAGAAATATATCACATATTTGTCTATAATATATTCTAAAGGGTTTTCTGAAAATGTTTAAAAGAAATAAAAATGTAAAAAGATTAACTTTCAGTTATTGAGAAAATTAAGTCAAATATAATGCCAGATAATGGAGGCATTGCTTCACTAATACTGAGGGGTAACAGTGCGAAGAAATTGCTAATTGATTTGGTCTAGTTTGAGCTATCAAAATCAAATCAATTCAAACTTCTTTTACTATGCTCTTTGATTCAGTATATTACACAACTTTGCATCGTAGCCTCTCCTGTAAGAACATTTAGCTCTTGGACTCTTTCAAATGCCTACATCCCAGCAACTCGGGGCCCTGAGCCTTTTGAGCGCTGGCTTTGGTGGGGGTGGGGTTCTCCAGCTCCTGAGGACGCTGGACTGGGTCATCACATCTGTCCAGGAAGCATGAGCTGGCTCTGGAGTCAGAGGCGGGACTGACTCAGGCTCTGCAACTCACAAGCTCTGTGACCTCCTCTAGGCTGCGGTACCTCTCTGAGCATCCCGGACACAGGGCTGTTTGAAGCGCAGTAAGTACCGGTATATGCTTAGTAAGGGTCTGCTGTGTGCCCTTCCTGGATGTTTAACTCCAGGGCGATTCTGGGCCCAGCAGTCCCCCCGCTCTTTACTTGCTGGGCAGCCTTGGGGGCGTCTGGCAAACTGTCATAGCTTAGTTCATGCATATGTATGTGGGAGCAACACCATCAACAGTTAGAAATAAGTGCCAAGGTCGGATCTTGGGGTCTGGCATGACAAGCAGCAATAAGTAAGGTGCCGATCTCAGGCCTCCCGATGTGCACAGGGCTAGGAGCTGGGAGATGAAGGGTGAGCAAGGCCAAGGTAGCCACTGGCCTCCTTCCGGTATGGACTAGAGCAGGGGAAGCGCATTCAGATGCTGGAAGGCTCGGAGAGTGAACCCGTGTCCTGTCTGAGCGCTCGTACTGCTCCCAGCTCACGTTCCGCCAGGCCCAGGCCGTGCTGTTTAACACACTCAAGCCTCGCAGGCCGTTCGTTTCCATCTGAACGGGTCGTAATCGTCTGTGAAAACTGCGCATGACTGAATTACCTAGCAGCACTGTTAGATTACTTACAATTCGAAAAGCATTTTTGGTTGAGGACGTTAATAAGCATTATCAGGACCTGTTCCAAGGCTGGTCATAGTTAGCACAGTGCTGACAAAGTGTGCCCAGAGCAGCAGTATTTGAGAGAAAATAAAAGACAAAAACCAGTAGTTTGGAGTCAGCCATGAAAACGCTCGTCAGGACAGCAGCAGAAGTAATAACTCTGTACAAGGCGACAGGACGATGTCATTCGTGATCACACATGAGTCTAAGCAACTTGTTACTGTCTGCAGAGAAACAGTGACGACAACAACGGAATATACAGCTGGTACTGAATCAGGTTGTAAAACGTTTTTTTGTTTTTGTTTTTGTTTTTAAAAGGAAATGGATGATTCAGAGCAATAATTCTTTACTTTTAAACGACAATGAAAAGAAACCACTGTTTCTGAATCATGATCATAAATTCAAATACGACGATAGCGCAAGTCTCCGGACCCTTGTCAAAAGTGCTCTGTACATTCACGGTGCTTCTGAGAGTGAAAAAGGAAAACATATCCTTTTTGAAAATGATGCTACCCTTGACCATCCACTGCGTGGCGGGGGCTCTGAGGCCTGCTGCGTGGGGTCGGAAGGCGGCTCCCTCAGGTCCCCTCCTTAACTAACCGCTGGACTAGGGCCGGCCACTTAACTCACGCCGCCGGCCTCAGCTCCGTGTCTGTAAAGCGCCACCCGCCCTGCTCGGTTATGAAGTTCACGTGAGACCACACGGACTTGATTCTGACGACAGTAAAGCATTCCAGGGGGATTGCTGGAGACAACACTCACGAGGCTCTAAGCGCCCACGTGAGGCTGCCACAGAAACACAGTCTCACGTGTACTAACGCGACGCGCGGCTAAGCGTGCGCGCGGCACTGGCCCTGCCTTGCAGGACCTCGTGCAGCCTTTACACGGCTGCGAGGCGGGGACTGTTCATCTGTCACCTTTCTCATGTGAAATAGGACACACCCGAGGCCCCTGATGACCCGGAGCTGGCGTACATTCCTCCCAAGCGCGTGTCCGTCACCATGGACTGTCCCCACCCACGTCAAATATAAAAGGACAGGCTGGCAGGGCCACTTCCATGCTGCTCATGCTCCAGCAAATCAGAGGGACGCCAGGGCTGCCGGGGGGATTACGGGTTTCCACCGACACCCTAAGACAGGGATGAGCAATTCTGGACTTGGAGACTAAAAAAGAAACCTGACATATTAAATAAGCAGAGAGGGATACACAAAGATCACTCCTCTTTTGGTTACACATAGTTGACAAAGAGAAATGAGAAGCTTTAAAAAAATTGAGTATCTTTTGCTTGTTCTTATTTAAATTGAATTAATTTATCAGGTTAATCCTTGTTTGGTGGAAATCAAACCTAGGAAAAATTATAAAGCGTTGTTCAGAAAGTTATTATAATATTCTTTAGGTGTAGAGATCAAACAAATGCCAATGAGATACAGATGTAAAACCAGAGATAAATGAAGGATTTCACAGTGAAGAATAAAAATTAGATACAAAGACAGGGTTAGAGTCTGTTTTTAACCATTGATTAAAGAAAAAATCATCTTCATCAAAAAACAGTTTGGTACTGCCATAAAATGTATCCCCCCTAAATAAAATAAGCTTACCTTTGGTTTTTTGATCAGCAGCCTGAAAAAAAAAAATCAGACACTCTTTAGGAATAATAATGTGTAGAATGTACACAACGATGAACGTTTATAAGCAAACTTCAATATTGGAACTTTAAAAAAGTTTCTGCCCAATTTAATTTATTACAATGTATTACTGGAAAAATATATAATTGTCTACATGTGACTAAATTAATTACATGCCAATACTGATCTAATGGCAAAACAATCTACCCGGCAGCTCCTTTGAGCTCTCTATTTTAATACAGTCTAGAAGGGTTACAGTTTAAATTACAAGACGCATTAAACGAATAAGCAAGAACAAAAACAAATGGCATTACTTGGCATGTTACTAACAGGATTTGTGAGAGGGCGTCTGCCAACGATGCCAGAATTACTTCTAGCTGTCCTAATGAAATCAGTGACCGGCCCTCTTCCCATTGCTCAGCCAGGACTGTTCTGGACAGTTCGTTTGAAGTGGAACAGTGAGAACGTTCTTTGCCACCGAGACCTGAACTCAAACTTAACGACAGCTCTGCTACTGCTAGGTCCTCCAGGCGGACGCTCTGCGCTGTCGCCCTGCGCAGGAGCTGCAGCGCGCTGACTTTGCAAGCGACAGGGTGAGCCGGCACCAACGTGACCGCGACGCACGGGGCGTGAAGGTAGCGGGGCGGGGCAGCCAAACCTTTTTCTGGGCACCTTCCTTCTTTTTCTTTTCTTCCTGCTTTTTCTTTTTCTTTTCTTCCATCAAACGTTCCTCTCTTCGTGTTTCTTGTTCTTTCTCCCTATTGAACACAAGGAAAAGTGGCATTAGTATGTCCACGTTATCATCGGGAAGTCTTAAGGCGGCGTTTCGCATCCGGCATAAAGGACACTTTGGGGAGAAGTGTCAGAGGCGGACAGCCCCCACGACGGCATGTCTCTGCACAGAGGGACCCGCCCTCCCCCACGGGTCCATCGGTCATTCATTCGGCCCGCACTGGCTGAACACCAACCTTTTACTAGGTGCTAAGGGCACAACCCGGGGCAGGGCTCAGAGGCCACAGCTCAGCCCCGGGCCAGTGTCCCTCAGAGTGTCCCTCAGGGACCACCACCATCAGAGTCATGGGGGGCCCCTGTTAAAAATACAGAGTCCTGGGTTCCGCCCCGGCCCGATTAAATCAGAATGTTTGGGAAGGATTCCCACAGATGCTAAATTTCACATTTGTCTGATGAACCGACTGTTTTCAAACCAAGGTCCCTGCACAGCGCGGCGAGCTGCTGCGGGGAGCCTGGAGCCCGGGGCCCGTCCTCCACCGCCACCTGTAGGCTCCGCGCTCACCCTCCACACGCGCTCCGCAGTGAGACGGTTCCTGTGAGCACGTGTCCCCTCCCGTGGGTGCGGGGAGTTTTGCCGGTAAAGGAAACTGGGGGGACACTACGGGAGGCAGGTCAGCATGTGGCTGTGAGGACCCAAGGGTAACCCCGGCCGAGGGCCTGGAAAGGACCGTCCCTCAGTTGCCCCGCAGCTCTGGTGTGGTCCAGCACCACCCTCCTGTGACCCTTTCAACACGGACACTGCGCTCCAGGCCTCCCGCTGCCTGTCCTGCCCCTATACATGTCCCCATGGTCCTCCCAGTGGCATGGCGTCCCACCCGGTGTGCCCGCTCCCTCGGCACACCTGAAGGCCCAGTCGTGACGATGCACTTGCCACCAGGGCACCCGCTCCCCGCTGCGTGCCCACGTCGCTGGCTACTGGTGGTGGCCGTCCTGCGCTGGGCCTGCGCCCCAGGGAGCGCTTCCCGCGTCAGCGACAGCAGACCGGCAACGACCCCCTCCCCAGGGAGTGCGGACCCCAGCCCTGGGGAGGCGGCGCGCTTCCTTTCAGTCCTCCCTCGGGTCCTCCCCCTCTGCCCCCCATACCACAGTGTCCGCACGTATTTCTACCAGAGTTTAATTATTCTTCATAATAAACTTTCCCTCTGTGTCACCATGTGGCTTCTACCTCCCGACGGGGCCCAGACTGGTGCGGGCGGGACGGAGGATGCGACAGACTAGGCAGAAGGAACGACCTGTGAACACGCCCCCGCAGACAGCACGGCCCGCCCGTCGCTCCGGCTTCTGGATTCACTGATTCTGGGGCTTGTTTTCCATTTGTACGTGTGCTGTGCGTGTGACCACGTGCACAAGGAATCCCCGCCTAGCGTCAGTCTGTACCTATTTAGAGACCATCATAATAAAAGTTATTTAAATCAACACAAGGGCGCTGCTTGGAGACGGTTCTTCCTGTCAAACAGTGGTTCTCCGTCCCTGCTGCTCTCCAGGGTGACCTGGGAAATGTCACAGACGCCCAGCGCCAAGGCCACAGCCCTCTCAGGAGATCGGGGCGTGGAGCTCAGGCCCTGGCAGCTCTTAAAGCTCCCAGAGGCTCCGGGCTCAGCCAAGGCTGAGAAAGGCGCTGTGACAGCGGGTCCGCCCGTTCCAGTCTGGAAAACCGTTACATCCATCACCTTAGATGATACTTTCCAGGAATATTTTCAAGTGAGAAGGTGCAGAGGCACTAAGAGATCTGCATTTACACATTCTCAGAAGGTCCCGGCAAGCCCCCTGACGGGCTGGTGCGACAACTGTCACGCTGCGGCCACGCGCCTCGGAGAGAGTGAAGACTGAAGCCCAGGAGGCTGGTGGCCCTGCCGCTGCCACCCTCCAGCACGACGAAAGCCTCCAGTTACCTGCACGTCCCGAGCTTACTGAGAACAGGCACGTCGAGCTACATTATTAAAACGTATCCACAGCAGATGGAATAAAAGTGACTTTTGCTTAATTCTATTACTCTGAAAATGAATTGAATTAAAGTCAGCTATTCTCCCAGCGGCACAGTCAAGGTCTTACTGCAACAGTAAATAAAATAAAATGTAAACAAAGAGCTCAGCCAGCCATGAGGTGTCACACCGCCTGCCCCAGCTCACAACCCAAGTGGCTGCTCGTTAATAAAAGCTTCATCTAATCCCCACCCCCAACTAGCAGGGACTTCTACTCCTAACTCCCCATGTACAATTCCTGCCACTTTTCATTAATAATTTAAAAAATCAACACTGAATCACATTTTTACTCTATAAAAGATACACGCTCATGGAAAAAACATACATGATAAAAAGATATGTAACAAGACAGACTGTCCCCTCCCAGAGCCGCAGGCCCTCGACGTGGGGTCACACGTGACGTTTCTCGGGTATCTTTAATAATATTCTGTGACCATACGCTTATCTATTTGAAAAAACTAGCAAGTGGGAGCTCACCGCTCACTGTCCTCTGCATTGTCCCTTCTCACGAATCACACACTCCAGTGCGTACGGGGACGAGTCCTCCACTGTCCAGGCGCTGTGTCTTGGTTGCTATTTCTTGAGTTATCAATCTGAGACGTCAGCAATTTGACGCCTAGAATGACGGACGTGAACTTGGTCCTTACGGTGCCCCGTCTTCCACTTTATAAGGAATATGTCAACACTGTAATTATATTTTACTTTTCGTATTGCTGTTTTTTCTAGAGTTCCTGATGTTTCTCTTTTCTTCTTGTACTAATTTCCCTACAAAAATATTGTTTTCACTCCCTATCCTCCCCCAGTTTAAAACCTGAACCCCTCCACGCCACAGCCTCCCCAAATCTTTCCAGAGCCTTCCGTCCAGCTCACTGTGGATTGGGAGCACTCTCTGTCAGAGTTCCCTAATATCCTCTACTTAATTAAAATTTTTTTATGTGTGGCAAAATATACATGAAATTTATTATCATAATCATTTTTACGTGCACAGTGACGTTCCTTGTACAATCGCCAGCACTCCTTCACCTCGCAAAACCGAAACTGTCCCCGTCAGACAAAGCCACCCCCGCGGCGCCCTCTGCCCGGCCCCTGGCCACCAGCGTTCCAGTTTCTGTTTTTAGTCATTTGACTACGTACTGTGGTTTTGATTTGCACTTCTCTAATGACTGGTGACTAAGCATCTTTTCAGATGCTTGTTGGTCATCTGTGCAGCTTTTTGAGGCTGACTCTTTAGGTTAGTTATTCTTCACATAAAACTTGTGACATTGTACCATTTCTTAGACTCAGCTGGATGAAGAGCACATGCAAACTCCTCAGCAAAACATGTCATCTGTCCATTAACGCGGAATCTGAACTTATTAACTCAGTCATCCCGTGACTTCCTTTGTCTTCTTCCTTGAATCATGCCCTCGATTTGCTGGAAAACCTCCTCAAGTATCTGTTCGAGAAAGGGTATAGGAGAGGGTCATTTTTGGAGACTGTGCAAGTCTAAAAATGGTGTAGGCCACACCTTTCTGTCTCGCTGACGGCTTGGGGGAATACAGCATGCCAGGCTGCAGATCCACCGTGGTGGCCCTGCGCCCCTGGGTTCTAGGATCCGGTACCTGCCCAAGAGAAGTGTGATGTCGTGAGCTGTTCAGTCTTTCCGGCGAGTTTCTCCTAGAGCCGTCCTCCACCCCTCGGATTCTGACATGTCATGATCACGTGCCTGAGTGTCTTTCTCCCCATTATCTGTGCTTAGCGTTTGTCTGAGCTTTCAGCACAGGGGGCATTCCTTCCCCTTCTCTATCTTCTCAAAACCATTTTCCGTTTCCTAAATACCATACGGAACCCCTTGGGCCGCTCACTTATCACGTACAGCTGATCACTGTAACGTATCCTTTGCATGTTATGCTGGGTCTGTCTGTCACCCCCGTTCTCAGCTTTCTGGGTGCCGGGCTCCGCCTGGTCTTCCGATCCTTCTACGGAGTTCCTTATTCCATGAGACTTAAACATGTTTTAATAACTTTACTTTCTGGCTGCTCTCGCCTACCACACTTTGCTTCTGTTTTGTGGATGCGAAATCATCTCTATTCCAGCCGAGGATGTTAATTAGGGGTTTTCTGAAGTCCCTCTAAATTTCCTGTATTCTCTTTTCTAGACGCTTCTACCCTCAGACTCTCAGTTAGCTTGTGTGCTCTGGTTGTCCGTTCAGGCTTCAAAGTGAGGCCCCGAAAAACCAATGAGCTTTGTGTGCGTGGGCTGGACTGACCTTACGGTGGCCCGTGCTTTAGGGAGATCGGGGAGGCGGGGAGCTGGCTATCTTGTTAGAGCATCCTCAAACGCCAGGACACGTAGCTTCAGCCCCGATCACCAGCATGCTTTGTCTACAGTGTTAGCTACTAGGCTGCGGCCACCCAGAAGTGCTCCGCTGTTTAAACTTTAGGTGTCGCTATTCCGCGTTCTGACCCTAACTTCTATCCTCACGCCTAATCCACTGTACTGGGTCTTTATCTCCACTGAAACCTCCATTTTCTGGACCTCCCTGTTCTCCTAAGCTATTTTCATCAGGTCCTTCCCTGGAAAGCCTCAACCTTAAGACCATCTCATAAGCTCACTAATTCAATCCTTCAGGACGTAGTACATTATTTTTTGTGGTGGGGTGCCAGGGGCAAAAAAGGGGGATGGATTCATTGAACAAATATGTCTTGGAAAATGGCATTATGAGTGCTCTGGGATTGCAGCAGTGAACGAGGCCGAGCACCTACACGTTCAAGGGCATTCGTATAAATAAAGAGTTAAGCGATCACTATTACAGCAGCAGCGTGTACGGAACCCCCCGTCTTGGGGGCTGTGTGTCCTGGTGTAATGAACCCCCCCCGATCACCAGCATCGCCTGCTTCCTCCGGCCTCCGGACTGTAAGCACCTTAGTGGCAGGCCTGTCTTTCGCTTGTGTGGCTCTGAGAAAAACGTGTCTGTCATCATTCAGGGTATTTCTGGTACCAACTTCTGGCTCACAATCTCAGCTGACATTTATACTGGAGGAGATCCTCTGTAAGTAGACTTTCTTTCCAAGAGAAACTTTGTTACTTGAAATGATCAAGTAATATTTAATAAGTTTCTATTTACCTTTTGGGGCTAGTAAGAAAGTTACTCTTTTTTCTATGGGGAAAAGTTGGGAGGTGGATTTATAAGACAAGCTGCAAGGAGAACAAAGAAAAGGAATGACGGGGTTGGAAGAAGTGTATGTTTTAATTTAAATTTAATTTTTAATTTCAACTTTAAAAAATTACATTTAAATGTATATTTTATACACATGTGTATTTTTTTTTCTAGTACAACCTCTGCTTTCCTTGTTTCTCATTTAGTTCTCATCCCTTCCCCATTCTTTCTCCTCCCCTCCAGATAAGCCATCTACCCACCGAGTTCATATCCTTTGGCCTTCTCCATGCTTATATACTATGAAAACATACATGCCAGCATTTGACCATTTTATTTGATCACTGTTTTATAAGCCTGGGATTGCGTTATAACTTTTTGGCATCTAGCTTTTCTCATTCCATATGTGCTGGGGGACGGGGTGGGAATCTGTCCTCATCTGCTCCCCCAAAGGACGGCTCTGATCTATCATTTCTAACGACGACATACTACACCACAGTGTGCTATCACAGTCAACGACTCCATTCACACACGGTCACTTCGTTTCCAGTTTCTTGTCACCACAGACAACTCCGGCTTTCCCACCCAGCTTCTGCTACAGAGAACAGCACTGCTTTGGTGAATGTGTCAGTAGTAGAGGAAACCAGGTCAGAAGAACATGCGACACGGAGCTCGATTCTGGACCCACGGCAGCAAGTCCAGAGGGCCAAAGTGGACACAGACTCCCCGTGCTTCGTACGGCGAGGCGTACTGTGTAAACTCCTATCCCACGGAGTTTATTAGAAAGGATATATGTTTAATAATCTGGGTTTGGGTCCATACATTTCTTTTACTCTCCGATAATTTAGCCATCACCAGATTAGGCGGCTTTGGATGGAGAAAGGAACACATATTCTGGAGGCAGCTAGGGGGACGGGCTGGGAGGAGGAGGTGGCTGACAAATGGAGGGGGCCGCTAAAGGTGACAGCTCGGTGCTCCCGAATGACAGGTGCTCTGAGCAGCACAGAGATTTCAGTGATGGAGCTACGCAGGTAGACTGGGAATGTGGTCCCCTCATGCGAAAAAACCTTCCAGGTTTCCAGTCATATTATCTATCAGCTGATCACTCCCTGTATGTGCAAAAGAACAGGCTTCAATAAAAGAGAGTGGGCCTCTCTCTGAGGTGTAGTTACCGTAAATTGCAAATGAATTTCATCCTTAGTTTCACCTGCAAGACCTGCCCCCGCCTGTACTCTGAGATTATATTGGTTAGACCCCAACGTCGTGTCATCAAAATAGTCGCTCACGCATGTGCGCGTGTGCTATATGCCATCATTTAGACAGCCTGGCTAATTCAATGAGAATTTCCTGGCTGTGTTTAGGTTAGGAAGGGCTGGTAGGATGTTATCAGACAAAATTAAAAAGGGAAGGGGGAGGAAGTGGCATCCTGTCCGGTTGTCATAGAAATATTTTTCAACACGTGTGAAACCTGCTGTGTGCAGGAAATACTAGACCTCTGCGGGCCAAGCAAGGAAGACGTGACATAAAGCAGTCCTGGACCTCGAGGGGCACGGCGTCCCGTGGGGGAGAGAAGGTAAGGCTTGGCTGAGACTCAGCACTCGGCAGACCATGGAAATACACAGAGTACTGCAGCAGAGAGTGCGGGGTGGCGGGGGGGACTTCACATCACAGGACAGGGGTCCGAAGTAAAGGTCGCCAGTACATACAGGAGGCCCAAGTACCGGATGGCCTGCCTGTGAGAACCATGAGGTCACTCAGTGTGACACCGGGATGGGGTGGGAGCCACGGCTCGGATGAACAGAGGCAGAGGGTGGAAGGAAGTTAGGGACAGGGACTCAGGCCCCCTGGTGTCCCGCCCGTGCTGTCCCTTGACAGTGAGGGCGGTGCCTTGCTCCTCACCGTTAGACACAGGAAAGGTGACAAAGCGCCACCTCCTTAACTGCGGGCCCCACTAAGCCACGCCCGGCTTCCCGCCCCACGGGAATCGGGACACGAGAACTGCGCGCCCCTCCCCACCACTGATGCCGTGGAGAGCGAACGAAAGCGGGGGGACTGGAGAGGAATAAAAACCTGGGAGGCGACCCGTCTGGAGTGATGTCCTCTTTCCCTGGTCCCAGAGCTGTGCTGGGGCAGTGATGGCTCACGCAGCTAAAACCACAAGAACCCTTTCCTTCTGAACAGAGGACTAGGAAACGGGGCTCCTGGGAGCTGGATGGGGTGGCGGGAACCCCAGAGAGGGATCAGCCGGAGGAGACCCCCCATTCTCTGCATACATGTTCAGGATCAGAGTGGAAGGTGCGAGAAGCATCCCTAACCACGGAGGGCCTGAAAACGAAGCTGACGCCAGAGATGGCGCGACACGGAGTGAGAAGTAAGGCTCCGTGACAAAAGTCCTTGGTGCCAGGAACGAGTCACTCTGTGGCCTGGCACCTCAGTGCCTTGCCTTAGCCTGGTCCTACTCACCAGGCCGGTCACGACACTCGCCGGAATGAGACCCCTGAACCGAGTGGCAGTTAACCCTGCGTTCGGCAGCTGGGACCAACATCTCTCGCCGACTGCGCCCCACAAACCTTCCCACGCACGCTTGCTACCCGGATTCTGCGGCTGTGGGCCTGGCTTCGGGGACGCAGCCACCTCTCACTGTTCCAAAAGCCCCGCCCCCAATTATACAGAGTCACTTTTTGATGCTTGTAGCCAAATAATCCTGATAAAAACAGTTTCTCGACAATCTGTTTATTTAATTTCGGCTTAGTAAGTGCTGACTGGTTTTAGCACTAATTAAGACTTATCGCAAAACTAATCAAGTTCAGCAGATGGTTTTACCCACCGTAAAAATGGTTTTAGTATTACTGTATTAACATGTCGGTTATAAGTATAGGAGTTTAAAGTACCTTTTTTGAAAACCTTTTATTTCGAGTTTAAAGTAGCCTCAAATTAAGCCAGAAAACGACGCTATAATTTTTAACGTCGCTCCATTTTCAGAGTCAATTTATATAATGACATTTGAATATGTGTGCTTAAATAGGCTCACAATAACAGAAGCAAATCTCCAACCAGATACGGCAGGCGCATCCTGGTGTGCAAGCTATGGAGCAGTTATTAATAATAATCACGATTTCACTGCTAAAAAATTAAAAAATATGTACTGTGTAACCAAGGGCAAGCATGCGTCCCCCAAAAGTGTCTACTTCCGACCACTGAGGAATGTGGGGGTGGGGACTGATGTATTGCCTCTTGGCTCCACACTCAGCCTTTTGCCCACTCTGTGACACTGGGCCTGGGACCTTCGCATTTTTTCTTTGCCAGCTGGCACGATGCTGAGCTTTTCCGGTAGAGGGCGCTGCAGAGACACAGCGGCTGCAGTGTTCTGCTCCTGGCAGGAGCCGGGAGCCCTGCCCCGCCCCCGCAATCCAGCAACCCCCCCAGCCACCCCCTGCTCAGTGACTTTTCCTCCATCTTGTGAGTCACAGCTGTGCCCTCTCCAGTGAGGTCTGGACCTCAGCCGGGCGGGGGGGGGGGGCAGTGTTTACTCCTTGTACGGGCTATTCCTGCATTCTTGAAAAGGCTTCTTGACTGGTGACTGGCTGGTCACCAGTAAAGTCAGCAACGCTCAGAGGGAACGCTTCCTGTTCGCACACTGCACAGCTGCCCCCGATGGACAGGAGAGCCCTTACATTTCCATTTCAGCCCTACTTCAACCCTGTCCATAGACAGGAGACTTTAATACTGTCACACCGATAAACAAACAATGTCACAGATGTGCCTAAATGGAATCCAAGTATAAAAAACTACAGATTAAGTAGAATTACTAACACACAGACCTGAAGCGCCACAACTGACAGATGAGGAAAAGGACTCTCTTTGCCTGAACTTGGCTGATACCACTTGCCCAGTATTTTCTGACTCCATGATATCTCCATGTGACGCATTCGGGCAAATTTTAAAACTGCTCTGCTTTGTGCTTATGAGAAAGGAAGGACGAAGTCCCAGTACCACATAACCGCAGGCCAGTCACCAAAGCGATGAAACAGACGCCCGGGGCAGTCATCAATGAGATCTGGACCGCGGGTGATCTCCAGGGGAACTCCCTATTAAAACATTCTGCAGTTCTGTGAACCGAGAGGGCTGTCAACGGCACATCCAGGTCCAGGAGCCATTCAACTACCCTGTGCTCGAAGCTGGATTCTAATTTGGGAGAGCAGGCCAGGGCACGAGGTCTGAGCGGAAACGGCTTCGCAACCATCTGGGCGGGGAAAAGTCAAATAGCAAAACATACGATCCCACGATTCTCCAGCCCGTGGACCTGGAACCATCTGGGAAGCGCAGAGTGTGCGTGTGCGTGTGTGTGTGTGTGTGTGTGTGTGAGAGGAAGGGAGGGAAGTCGGTCTTTGAGGAGATGTGCCGGAGTCCAAGCGGTTAAGTCTCACATGCCTCCCAGTTTCTAGAATGAAACCCAATGAAGAAAACTTATGTGACCAATTAGATCTGTGCAGAAAAATATCATGAAAACTAAAGGATCATTAATATTTCACATTAAAAATGTAAAAAACGTGTGTTTCAGTTATGAAGAAAATCTACCTACAAAATCAATTGTAGAAAAAATATTAATTTTCTATTTTATTGTTAAACGCATGCCAGGTTAATATCGCCCCCAAGCCCCATGGAGGAACTACCTAATTAAGAGAGAAAGTATTCTACACGGCTGTCATACAGTCGAATTTAGTCTGCTGTCACTCATCCAACACATGCAAAGCGATGCGGTGTTTCCTGGACCAGTCTCGGGCCTGGACCTGCTCGCTCTCATACCTGGTAACTGGTAAGTCTTCACTGGCCACAGATTATTGTTTCTGCATCTTAAGCTATTTCTGGGAATTACTGTCTTAAATCAACTGATACTCAAAGTAGCCAAACTGGTGTGAACCGTGTGTCCGATGCCATATTCATAAAGCAGTTAAAAAAAGCAAAGGTTTCCTATTAGTCTCACAAAATCAATTTACTTCTGGCTGCCACTATTCTGGCTTTCTAATTTTTTTTTTTTTGAAGTCTAGTGTTTACCTCCTTATAGGACTTTAATGGACTCACACCCAATGATGAACTAATAATAAAGGTACTCGGAGCTAACCTACAATTTGCCCTAGAGTGAAAGCAATTAGCAATTTACCAAATCATGTTACTATTTATGATCCTATCCCTCTCTCCGTCCTTTACGTCTTCTCATTAATAATGAGAACGTATGCCAGTTCTATAAAGAAAAGCGTGATGGGAAAACTCTAGAACTCTCAAAAACCAAGCAATTCTGGGCAGCTAAGGCCACTACGATACAGGTATGAAAGATGCTGATGGTTTTGCTTAATCCAAAGATAAAACTTAGAATATCAAACAATCCTCCAAGTCCAACTGAAACATGCTAGGGCGACAGAGAGTTTGAGGCTGCAGGCTTAGGGAAAACTAATAATAGCAATAGCTGTCATTTAATAAGCACTGGGCTAGAAAGGCCTTTTAAATAAATGATCTCATTCACCCCGCAAAACAAATCTTGTTGCAATGGGTATCACCTGCATCTTAAAGGAGCAGCATCTGAGGCTCAGAGGATCCCAGTGAGCGGCCCAATGTGACACAGATAGCAAGTGGCAGAGCTGTCAGTCAAGCCGAGGTCTGCCTGCATCTCAAGCACATGCCGCATCCATCACACCACACTGCATCCCTAAAGAGCACATTCTCCTTACTGTGGTCCAGACTGAGCCATCTGCTCCACACCGAGGATGGTAAGGCTGACCTCACATTTCGGAAACGGAAGAGCCCAATCAAGACAGTCTCTTAGGTCGGGGCCTCCACCCCCCGGGCCATGGACCAGTGCCCGTCCATGGCCTGTAAGGAACCGAGCCGTCCAGCGGTTGGTGAGTGGCGGGTAAGCGAGTGAAGCTTCATCTGTATCTGCAGCTGCTCCCCAGCGCCAGCATCACCGCCTCAGCTCCACCTCAGATCATCAAGAATTAGATTTTTACAGGAGCACCAGTCCCTGCTGCCAGAAGGGTTGGGGACAGCTGTCTTAGGTGATACATTCATTACAGTGCAGGTGAAGCTATGATCACAAAGAGACCCCAAAATACAATGTCCTCAGGATGTGTCTCCCCCACAACCCAGAGGCTGCCCTGGCATCTTTGTTCCATAAGGTCGTCGAAGGACCCACGCTCTTTTCATTCACCAGAAGAGGGAAAGGGAAATTCGTGAGCAAATAATTTCCTTTTTGGTTCATGGCCTGGAAGTGGACATATTATTTCTGTTCACATCCAATTAACCGTAACTGATTCACATGCCCATAACCAGATACAAAGGCGGCTGGGGAAAGTGCCTCTAGAGGCGCCCACCTAACACTTCGTCCGAAAGGAAGAAGGGGGCATGCATTCAGGGATGACTTCCGTCTGTGGAACCGATGGGTGGGCAGTTTATCTACATGGCGATAAAAGTCTTGGTGATGCCTCCATAGGATGGATGAGCATCATCAGGTTCTCAGCAAATCACCCAGAATGAATTTGCTATAAAATAGAGAATTTTAGCTAACCTGAGATGCCTTCAAATAGAAGCTACACCATTATTTTATGTACCACTAAGGAAGAAAAATGCTGCCAAATAACCCCATGAATAGGCCCCTGGTCTGTAAGACGCATACCGATTCCAGAGATGTGAAAAGTGGGGAAAAGGCATTTCTTAGAACACATGAAACACAGTATGCTCCTGAAATAACTCATCACATTGAGCTACCCTATGGAATTCCTGGCTACAAATCAATGAAATTTTAGAAGACAAATTATAGTTGCTATTAGGCCATGCTTTATGATGATCGCTTAAAGAATATAGCGAAGCCATAGCTACACTTCATGAATTAAAAACATCAATTCTATGGGGAAGACAAGATAAGACAGGTCCTTCACACGGGATGGGGAGGCCCCGTCGGGAGCATGGAGGGTGTCCCAGGGAAGTGAGCAGAGTTCTGAAGGCTGACCAGCTGGAGTGGCAGGCGGAGTGACAGGGAAGGAAGCTCTACGGTGGGAAGGGAACGTGGCACGTTGGAGAAACGCAAGATGACAAGTGGGCCTAGCTAGATAGAGCATGAGAGCAACGAAGAGCCACTGAGGAACCCTAAGCAAGAGCATGACACTCACTCACGTTCGTGTTTTTACGAGACTGTTCTGGCTGCAGAGGGGAGAGTGAAGTATAAGCGGATAAAAGGAGCCAGTGGAAACCAATGAGCGGGCTCTTGCTGTAGGTCTGAGAGAGTTTAGTCTCGGGTGTTTGGACTTGGGGAGCAGCAGAGGATTCGGGGACAGAAAGCAGGGCTTACACAGTATTTCAGAAATCAAATGAACAGAACTTGGTGACTGACTGGGTGTGAGCATAAGGCGGAGGGAGGGAGGGGGGCGTCGAGAACAATCCTGATTTCCTCACCAGTATGACTAAGTGTAAGACGGTAGCATCCACCAAGGGAAACACTCGCCAGGGGACACGCTGGGTTTGGGACACTTGAGAGTTAAACTGGGAGAGGCGCTGGCAGCTGGAGATATTCTGGATTTTGAGGAAACACAGGCTGGAGAAAACCTTCCATGTCAATACAGAAAGATAAATCAAAGCCGCGTCACAGGGGACACCAAGCAGGGGAGGGGTCAGGGTACACAGAAAAGAGGGCGGGGTCAGGGGCTTCAGGAACATCAGCATTTAAAGGTCAGGCCCAGAGGGATGAGACAGTCATTCAAACATCCACCCATTCATTACGCATCTGTCATCGCGAATACCCGGCCACAACGTGTCAGACTCTGCTTCAGCCAGGGCACAAATTCTAGCTGTAGACATTGCCACGAAGTGGCAGCTCACGCCTTCCTGTGCTACACGCTTCCTGAGCGTGCACCACACCCCAGACCACGCTCTGGTCCCTGCCTTCCTGGAGCTGTCATATCAGAGAACTGCAGGAGACACACAACTATTTGAGATGAAGACGAGCCAGAATGTGGCTCTCACATTCTCCATCTGTTCACCCTTCCCTCTCAGGTAAAAGGACAAAAAGTTCCCTTGAAAATTAATGTTATTTCCCCCATTAAGTGTTATTCATTTGCAGGCACACGTACCCTACAAGCGCTTTAAACAGTCAGCACCCAATGAATGAATGCCATCCAGCACTGCAAAAGCATCTGTCTAGTTTCATATCCCATTGAAGGAGCCTTCGCAGTCTGAAAGCCAGACAGCAGCACCTAGCGGAAAGGATGCTAATCAGAACCAAACCCTTTTGGAGTCTAAATATGCTCAGACGAGAGCAAAGCAGAGGAGGAGCTGGTTTGCAGCAGGAATCATTAGAGCACAGGAGCAATCTCCTGCGAGAATAAATGAACAGATGGGCAGAGGCAGAGAAGACATCCTGATGTTGGAAGAAGGGGCGGGCGCACACTGCTGATTAGCACAGCGCTGCTGATGCGCAGGTGACCACCATCTTAGCTTACACTCACTCACTCCCGCTCCGTGCAGTGCAGGGAATTTTCCAGAATTAAAACTATATATGGTTGGACTAATTTTCTTTACATAAAATTTTATATATATTTTTTATTTACTTACAAGGTGTTCTCATACTAAAAAAGCTTCACAAATATAATTGTTAGTGTTAGCGTATTGCCATTGTGTAGACAGATCACAATCTTATGAACAATTCCCCTGCTAGTTGCGTGCTTCCGTTTTGAACTATCTTCATCACTAGTCCCCTTTCTCTTGTAGTTTGTTCTGTATCAGTGACTGCTGTCTCGAGAGATTCCCAGAAGCAGGCTTGCTAAAACAAAGGGGCGTCATTAAGGGTTTCACTATTTGAAACCAAACTGTTATCCAAAAGCATTTGAATGATCTGTATTTTTTATTAGCTGAGTACAAGAGTGCTCATTTCAAAACACCCCATGGGCACTGAGGACTACAATTTTTAATCCTGGATAATCAGATAGAAAAAAATATCTCATTGCTCTGAACAATTCTTTGATTATTAACGAACATATTTTCCTCTATTTGCTAACCCGCATAAATTTTGTTTTCTTTGAATGGACTGTTCATTTCTTCTGGCCTCTTGGGTTCTTAGCAGGTTTTTTTCTTTAACCATTTGTAAGAGTTTACATATGTTAAATGTATTAACCTTTTATCATGTTGCTCTAATATCTTTCCCATTTTTAATTTGTCTTTTAATCATTTTTGGTATTCAGAAGTTTTCAATTCCCCAAAAATCCCGCAAAAAACTTTAACGAAATTTGAGTTTTAGTGCAGAAATGTCCCCCCAAACTTGTTTTTATTTCCTAGATTTCCTACTTTCTTTTGCACAGAAGATGCTCTGTTTGGAGCGTGTGTAGGTCCCGCAGACACGCGGCATGCCTGGGCGTCACGACACGGTCTAAACGCGCCATCCCTTCTTTGCTCATCTGGGACACCGACTCCTCATGTATCAAAGTCACATGTAACAGATGGGCCTGATGACCACTCCGTTCCATGCATAATGTGCACTGCGCCCAGAACCACACTATTCTCCTGATCCTAGTTTATAAAATTTTGGTTATCTGTCACTACTAGTTTTCCTCATCACTCTTTAAAAAAAATTATTTAACTATGTTTTTTATTCTTCCATATTAAAGTACAATCATTTTGTCATGTTTCAAAAGAAAAATGTTTTTTTTTAAAGAATTGTATTAAACCTAATTTTGATTAATTGAACCGAAAGCTCTGTAGGATTTAATTTTCCTATTTGAGAAAATCTCTCATTTCTCTTCTCTTCCAGCGAAATTGCCATTTTCTTCATCATTATTTCCTACTTTTGTTAAGCTCACTTCTAGATAGTTTTATTTTACTGTTGTTACGTGTAGGATCAGATACCCTCTGTACTGCCCAAATGGTCAGTGACAGCAGGCGTTCAGTCAGGTGACTGGTTTATCTACATTGCATCAAATGACTATTTAGCTGAACATCTGGAATTTTCTGGGTATACAACTTATAAACAAAAAGCTTCTTTCTACCTTTTTGATTTTTCATTTCTATTTCATATTGTGGGAGGCACACGCCTCCCAGCTCCAGCATCGCAAGGCCAGGCATGGATGGATGTGAATTTACACAGATTGTGAGATGAGAGACAAATTAGTAATTAGCATCTTCTATCCCTTTGGCTACTCAGCCTCTGCATACATCCTCTCCACACATTTGCAATCAAAACAACTGTTCCCACCCGACAGGAGGTCACTCTCTCCCCATAAATGAAGGTGCCCTCGCCTTCTCCCCCAAATGCAGAGCCACAGTCCTAACTGTTCCCATCACCGGCTGTATTACTTATAATTACTCCTTAAATTCAGCATAGTCCCACTAAATACACTGTTCCCTAAAGACTAAATTGTCAGATTAACTCCCAACAATTGGAATATGAAACTAGAGGAAAAGAACAGAAGTTGTACAGATATAGAAAGCAAAGAAAAAATAGGCTGAGTTTCGATCACTCCCACTTCCGGGCGTGCCGATGAGGTCATGAGCGGTGACCGTGACTTCCTTTTCCCACCGTCCACCCCACGTTTCCTTTGTCCTCCACCAGAAACACAACAAGTCGGGTCCTTCACCGCACCCCAGCAGAGCCCAGGGCTGCCAGGACGGGGGGTGGACACTGAGAGGAGCGACTGGGCGCGGCGACAGTGACAGCCAGCTCTTAGCGTTTTACCATGGAGTGTGATGTGGGAAGTTGGTCTGAGAACTGATACATCAAACAGTACCCTGCTCTTCCTAATTTGTGTCTAACAGAAGAAACAGCGATAATGAGTCTATCTTATACTTTTTGATTCTGTTGATTTTTGCTTTTTGTATTTTGAAGCTATGTTATTATGGGCATACAGATTTCCTGGTGGATTGACCTACTTTTCATTATGAAATTTCTTCATTTTTAGGGATATGTCTTGCCTTGAAACCTGTTTTGTCTATTTCTTAAATTAACCATCTTATCACTCTTCTGTCCCGCCTAGTTCCATTTTTTTCTCTCCTTTCTTTTCTTCTTTTGGACCGGTTAAGTATTTTTTATTATTTCATTTCCCCTCTCCTTCTGTGTTAGCTTAGTAGCTATAAATTCTATCCTTTTCGCAGTTACTTTAGAGCAGCTTTTCTCAAGTTCCATGAGAGAATTATGTCTTTCAGAAAATAAGTGACCATTTTTTCAGAACTTTATAGTTCCTTTAAAAGTGTTCAGCTGCTGTCTGTATCCTGCCCTCGCTTGAGCTTATATAAACTTCCAGGTTGGCAGTTAGTTATTCTCTCACACCACTTTGAGGGGACCCTTCCACTGCCTTCCAATTTCCATTTCTTCTGCAAAGGCAATTGTCACTTACTTACTCGTACTCTGAAGGTGATACGTCCATAGCGATTCTTCAATCTGTGGCTTGATGACTTTCATCACTTTTGGAAGATTCTCAGCCATTCTCTTACGTATTCTGATCTATTCTTCCTCCTCTCCTTTGAGACGCTAATTACAAGTATGTTAGACTTTTAATAGTGTCGCTTTTGTCTGTGTTTTTTTTTTTCCTTTTCAACCTTTGGTTTCTGTGCTTCAGTGTGGATATTTTCTTCTGATCTACCTTCCAGTTCACTAATGCTCTGTGCAGCTGTGATTAATCTGCTGTTATTGTACTTTGCAATTCCAGAATTTCCAGTTTCCACTTTTCTGCTGAAATTCTCTATTTGTCATTTATTTTTTTGAACATATTATTCAATGTTATCTTAAAGTTCAAGTCTGATAACTCTAATATATGGATCTTCTATGGGTGTCTTTATTGCCTGCACCTTTTTAAAAGATTTTTATTAACATGTGAAGATAATATAAAAAGAAGTTTGAACATTTCTTGAATCATACATTAATATCAGCAAATAAAATACCCATCTGTTTCTTTGCTAGTGCAGAAAAGAGAAGGAAATTAAATGCTCAGTGTGGAAAGGGTGGTGTTGCTGTTTTTGGCCTACAGATTAAATAATTTCTTCTGAATCTCATTCAGCTTCTAGTCTAAATTTGCTGCCCAGCAATAAGATAACAATCTTGATTTCAAATATGACTAACAAAATCGGGACAGTTTGTTTAAAATACATGCACAGAAACTGAACAGTACCGCAAACCTTTATGACTTGAACTTAAAATCACTAGAAATACTGTATCTTGAAGACTGTCTTTTTCTAATGCTTTTGGAATGTAAATCTATCTTTCTTTAATATTATATCAGTTTCAGGTGTAGAGCACCGTGATTAGACATTTACATAATTTGTGAGGTTAACCCCCCCTCCCCCCAGGAAGTCTAGTACCCACCTGGCACCATACACAGTTACAACATGACTGACTATATTCCCCATGCTGTACTTTCCATCCCTGGGACTGTTCCTTAACTACCAAGTTGTACTTCTTAACCCCTTCGCCTTTTTCACCCAGGGCGAACCCCCTCCCGTCTGGCCATCACCAGCTGGTTCTCTGTATGAGTCTGTTTCCGTTCCGTTTTGTTCATTTATTTTGTTCTGTAGATTCCACATAAAAGTGAAATCATATAGTCTTTCTCTTGTTTCACTTGGCGTACTATCCCTGGGTCCACCCGTGTTGTCACAGCCTGTCTTTTCCAGGCCTAGTTTTTGAGTGAACGTTAGACAGTGCAGGTGAAGTGTAACCTGAGGCTCTCCGTGGTACCATCCTCTTCTAGAGAGGCTGCCTTTTGCTCTGACGGGCACTTAGGAGTGGAGATGAAGCGCTTTAATCTGTTCCATCCAATTCGAAATTAAGTTTTACTTTTTGTGAGGGCTGGATTGCGGGATCACCCTTATGTTCACCATAAGGGGTAAACTTTTTTGGGGGTGAAGATCCAACCAAAAGCTAGGGATGTTTAGCAGGGTCCCTCCTCCTCTGTCACCCTGAAATCTGGTTTTTGTGCCCCGTCCTCATAAATCTGCTGAACTCTACTTAGCTTCTCAACCTGTCTTCTGTTGGGCTTTTCAGTTACAGCTTTTGAGTCAGTGACTGCGTCTGAGGGGTCACGTGGCACCCCAGGTTTACTGTCCTCAATGTTCCAGTAGCTTCCAGTGCCTTCAAAGAATTGTTCTGCCTAGCTTTCTTAGCTTCTGGTAGCGTGGGTGGTCTGATACAGGTCATATGCCTCAGCTAGAAGCTGAAGTCTCAAGGATGCTGAATTTTATTAGACAACTTTCCAGGTAGCAATTAAGATAATCTTACAAACTTTCTTTCTCACCTGATCTCCTACTGCAGCGGTCTGTCAGCGTGCATCCCAAAATAGACCTTATTGGTCTTATTATTCTACTAATTTAATATGCTGTTGTGTTGTCTCATATTCTTTTTAAATAAAGTTTTAAAGGAATACTACTCATGCTGATGAAGTATACTTTCTGGTAAATTCTCAGATTATATTTACGTGACAGAAATCTTTCGTTAGCTTTGTTGCCACCATTTTCACGTTTTTGATGTCATAACTATGCCAGCTTCAGACAGTAAACTCGGTAGCCTGCCCTCTTCTTGAAGTTCAGAGACAATTTACATAGTAAATATTTTAAAAGTGAAAGAATTAGTATTTATTAGTAAAATACAGTAAATACTTTAAAAGTGAAAGGATTAGTATTTATTTTCCCGAAAAGGAAAACCTTTTTGGAGATAAATTCTTTCACAATTTAGTTCTTCCTTGGCCTAGCTAGGTCTCCAGGCTTGTCGCAGGTTTCTGTGACGACCTGAAGAGATCCTGCCCTCGCACGACTCCACTGTCCCATAAATGCTGTGTGCTTCTGGTTGCGTACCAGCTCACAAACATCGACTATTTCTGAGTCAGGGAGCTGCTTTCCATCACCTGAAGCTTGAAAATTGCTGGAGACGGTGGATCCGAGGAGGAGAGCAGAGGAGCGAGCAGGGCCGCTGCTGCTCACGCTACTGCCTCATCACCAGGAGTCTCCCCAAACGGGGGTGGGGGGCTGGCATCGGCAGGACTCAGGAATCCACCGCACCTGAAGACTTCATTATACAATCAACCAATCAATATTCACTGAGTGTCTACTATGGACAAGCCAATCACACGAGTTTTAAAAAAGATGAAAACCATGAGACACGAGTCCTGCCTTCGAGGAGTTTATAATCGAACAGAAGAAAAATGTCTACAGACATGATCCTTATAAAAAGTAGAAAGTTTAAGTGCCTTAAGCTAGATATCAACCGGAAACACGTGTCATCATAATTCACACAATTTGCATGCAAGCGACAACATGTTAAGCATTCTATTTTTTCCTCTTTTTCACTTTCCTCTAAAACGAAGGGAAAAAGCAAGCTTTGATATAAAATGACTAAGTGACTGGATTTCTTCAGTCTCTGATTTTACTGAATCAAACTTTACCACATGATGGTCATTAAGTGCCACAGGAGACAGATTTATAAGCATTTCTGGAACCCTGACTGGGGCTGCTCTGTGTGAAAGACAGTAAATTAAACCGACAGTATGATCATCACGAGAACAAATCCTAACAGTCTACAAAGAATACAAACTCAATCTCCATCCCGCATATTTGGGGGATCATTTTCTATGCCAGCGTTTGTGAATGTTCCCTGGAGAAACAGCTCCCCGCTCCCCTATCTTACAGATTGCACCAAAGCGATCGCCGTGGTCATGCCTGTGACCGGGTTAAAATGATGCCACTCTCGAGTCGTGAATCGCGCCACTGAAATTACAGCGATACACACACTAACAGATAGTGACAAGCAAACGTGCGCCAGGAAAAGCTTCTGAGGGCTGAACGTAGGCGATAACGAGCCCTATGCTGTGTCAGAGTCACGTCAGGGGACCTCACTGGACCCCTACGACGACCCGCAGTACACATCATCATCTATTTCTTCCACAAGAGCAGGACAATTTAAAAATACACCCAAAGCCATCCGGCTAATAAGTGGCATTCCTAGAAATCCTGCCAGAAATTGACCACTTATTCCAAGAACACTGACGCAGTGCTGTCAGTGCTGGCTCCCAGCGATGCGACAGTCCCCTAGCACAGGAGGCTCTGCTACGGAGTCCCCTTTACGATGGGCCCTTTCTTCTCTGCACGGGAATGTCTGAGTGACGGTAACAGTGCGTGGTGGCGGTTTGTATTCAAGGTGTCATGTGGCCAGACAAAAAGACGGCATCCACATGCTGGCTCCCACTTTCGTCGCTGAAACTCTGCTTGTGCATTCAGTCCAAAGTCTGAATCACAACGCTCTTCTCTATTTTCAAAATAAAACCGAACAGATTTTACTCCCCAAAGGAAAGTTTTCTTAAATAATATTTAAGAGCCAGTTACCTTCCCTTCCTACAAGAATGACGACTATTTTAAAAATGGCTGTGTACTGCTGTCATAGGTGAAATGATAACGTGACAGCCACCTCGCTACCCTGCCAGCGGGTTGTCTGCTTCTCTTCCTCCTCCAGTGCGCTGTCCCACCATCCACCCCGACACATTTGAAAGCCTAACCCCAGTGGAAACGCCCGTTATATTGATTGTGGTGATGATTTCACAGTTATATACACGTTTCAAAATTTATGGAACAGTGTACTTTGAATATGTGCGCTTTATCATATATAAAAGAGAAGCAAACCTTAATAGAAAGGATGAAGAATAACCAGACCTGGATAATAAGGTATTTGAGCCTCTGGATAAGTATCACCATTTCCACTGCCCCATCTTCGCTGGGAACATACGCGTGAAAGATTGTCTTTTCTCATTCTCTTTAGGATTATAAACTCTGCCAACTGAGTCTGTTCCCCCAAAATTCTGGTTTCTTTCATTTGCCTTTTATTGATTACTGGCAAGATCAATTTAAAAATCCATTTGCTTACTAATTGTTTTATATGGTTTTTTCCCTTTGCTCATTTACCTATGTCAAGGGCATCACACTCGTTTCCCACAAGGTCTGGGTTCGAGTCCAGGGCTGTCTGATCTCAGCCACGGCCTCTCTGGATCTCAGTTTTCACCTCTACGCTGAAAATGTCTCTATTATCAAATCAAACCAAGCAAAAATATGCAACAAATCATCCTCGTATTTTTAATAAAAGATGGAAATGTCTGATAATAAGTACATACATTTTAACATGCAACAAAGCCTTAAGATATAAGAATAGCATTTTTGTCTCTAAAAAAGAGATTCATTAAAAATTTGCAGTTGTACAGTCATAACCGAAATCTACTTTTTGAACATTTTCATCACCCCCTTAAAATTCCCTCATGTGAAGCTGCAACTAATCCCCATTCCTGCCCTCGACCCCTAATACGCTTTTGGATCGCAAGGATCTGCCTTTCTAGAAGGATCACATGACTGAAGTCTGGCGACTGGCGCTTGATGGGGCGTTTCCGCGGTTCGTCGCGCTGCGGCACGGCCCAGAACGTCATTCTTTTTCTTGCTGGACCAGAGTGCGCTGCAGGGACCGCGCACTCGCTTATCCACGCGCCGATCTGGACAGTTTTCTGTTACAAATCACAGTCACGTTTCCGTTTGTGCGTGAAGACACGCTGTCATCTGTATCAGGCGGTACAGATGAGGAATGAGGAACAGATGAGTCACGCGGTAACTTACGTTTAACTTTTGAAGACACCGCCAAACTGTTCTCCAAAGCCGCTGCGCTGGCAACACGCCAGCAGCGTGGGGGGCGCCCACGTCCCCACATCCTCCTACCTGAAGATGCTCTCCTGGACACAGACTGGGGCCTCCTGCTTTCGCTTTTCGTTCCCTGAATGTCTGGTAATGCTGAGCATCTTATGTGCTTATTGGCCATTTGTAAATCTTCTTTGGTAAAATGACTATTGAAATCCTCTGTGTATTTTTTTAACTGGCTCCTTTGTCTTATTATTGCATTACGAGTTCTTCACATATTCCCAGTACAAGTCTCTGATCGGCTATATGGTATGGTTTGCAAATACTTCTTCCCGTCTGTTGATTCCCTACTCATGCTTTTTAATGGTGTCTTTTGAAGCACAAAGTTTTAAATTTTGATCAAGTCTAATTTATCATTTTTCTTTTACGGTGTTTTTTTCTTTTGGTGTTGCACCTATAAACTCTGTCTAACCAAAGGTTACGAGAATTTTCTCCTTTTTTTTACATAGTTGTATAGTTTCGGTTCTTACACTTAAGTGTGTGATCCATTTTGGTGCGAGGTAAGAATCTAAATCACTTTTTTTTGGGGGGGTATGTGGATATTCAATTGTTTTAGCACATTTACTGAAGATACGCCTTTCCCCAATGAACTGCCTTGGCGCCTGTGTCAAAATTCTGATTCAACCGCAAATATAAAGATTTGTTTCTTATTTCGATTTTTTCCCACTTCTTTGTGTGTCTTCGCATGCCACGCTGCACTGTCTTAGCTGCGTTAGCTTCATACTATATTCTTAAATTGGGAATTTTAAATTTTAACCTCGTTTTTTGGTCAAAATTGCTTTGGCATTTCCATATAAATTTTACAATCAGCTTGTTCATTTATTCAAAACAATAAACAAAGCCTTCTGGGATTTTTGATGGGGACTGCACTGACTCTATAAATTTAGAGAGAAATGCTATATTAACAATATTGTGTCTTCCCATCCACAAACATACAATGTCTCTCCAATTATTAGCATCTTCTTTAATTTTTCTCAGCAATGTTTTGCAGTTTTCAGAGGAAAACTTTTACTTTTTTCCCTAAATTGATTCTCAAGTAATTCTTTTGGCTGCTATACTATAGTGAATGACATTGTTCTCCTTATTTCATTTGCAAACTGTCTACACCTAGCGTATAGAAATACAAATGATGTTTGTATATTGATCTCGTGTCCTGTGACTTTGTCGAACCTGTTTACCGGTTCTAGTAGCTTTTATTGGTGGATTCCTTAGGGTTTTCTACATACAGAACCATGTCGCCTGTGGGTGAGAACAGTTTGCTTCTTCTTTCCAACCTAGCTGCCTTTTTCTTCTTTACCCGGCTGCAGAGGCTAGAATCTCCAGAAGAATGCTGAGCTTTTCTTTGTGGTAAGATTTTTATTAACGAATTTAATTTCTTGACCTGTTATAGGATCATTTCGATATTTAATTCTTGAGTCAGTTTTGGTAATTTGTCTATTTCTAGATTTCATCTATTTCATCTAAGCTGCCTAATTGGTTGGTATAATTTATTATTCATAGTACTGGCTTCATTTCTTGAAGATCAGTACTGATGCCCCTCTTTCATTCTTAATTTTGGTACGTTCTGTCTTCTCTGTTTTCCTCCTGGTAAATCTAGCTCCAAGTTTGCCAATTTTGTGGATCCTTTCAATTAACTGGCTTTTACTTTTATCGATCTTCTCTACTGGTTTTCTGCTTCTACTTCATCGATTTCCACTCTAATCTTCTTTTAGCTTACCATGAATTTAATTTGTTCTTTGCTTTCTGGATTCATACGTAGAAGCTTAAGTTACTGATCTGAGATCTTTCTCCTTTTCAAATATAGAAATATAAAGCTATACATTTCCCTCTTGGTATAGCTTAGCTGCATCACATGAATTTTGATGTGTTTTCTTTTTTTATTCAGTTCAAAATATTTTCTCGCTTTCCCTTGTGGCCTTTTTCCATGGGCTATTTAGATATCTCTGTTTACTCTCTTCCCGATTATACATGGGAAGAAAGGAGTCCAGAGGGACTCCTAAGGCTTGGGCCGGAGGGTGAGCAGGACGGCCATGCTAAGGAGCGCAGGCAGAGCAGTGGGCGAGAGCAGGAGTGTCGCCCTGGACGCCGAGGCAGAAATGCTCTTTAAACTCGTCTGGAGCAGGCAAGCAGATCTGCAAATACGGAGTCTGGGATGGAGAACCTGGGAGTCTTCAGTATGTCTGAAGCATTTAAACCCACGGGACTGAATGAGGTCACCAAAAATGGGTGTTGACGGAGAGAACACAAGACTGCTGACGGAGGACTTCGTGAAGCAGAACAGCATCATGTGAGGGATGTTAGCACATTTTGAACCTGATCTGGTGAGGACAGAAGCCAATCCAAGTGTGTGTTAGGCCACGGATGTGAAATAAATGTTATCACGTGGTAGCATGTCATAGCTGAGACTAACGGAGGTGTTAACGATCATCAGACGATACCAAAGAGACCAAGGTGTCCAGAGAAACGTTTAAAAATACAGATATATTAATGTCAGGCTTACTGCAGACACGTTCCCTACAACTATAATGTCCTTAAACCGTCCATGTTACTAAACAAGATTCTTAACCGCACATCTATTTTTTCTCGATATCCATATGCCTCTCACCAACCTCAGTCACTTAACATCCATATCTTCTAGAAACTGTGATATCTAAGGAAAGCAGAAAACCTGTTCGCCCTCCGACCAGACAGCCACGTCATGAAACAAAGACAGCGTGCTTCCTCCCAGCACGCGTGTGCATCCCTCGTAAAGGCTTACGGGCACTCTGCTCCTCACACGTTCGTGTGCAAGAGCCAGGAGGATGCTACGATGCAGAAGGAAAACGGGTCAGGTAAGGAAAGTGCTTCCCAGCTGAGATGTGAGACTGAATGGGAAGCAGCTGAATGAGACAGAGACCGTCATCGCCCATTCATACGCCGCCCTTACGTATCCAAGGCGGCTTGCTTCGAGCTCACCCATGAACGAACGCCGTCCAGCTTCAAGGTGGCACAGATTTTTCCAGAAATGTCGGCCCGCTTTTTATAGCTTGGATCAAAACTAGAATCCCCTTAAATAGGCTTAAATTTTTCACTAACGCTAATTTTTGAGTAATTCTTCAGGAAGAACATCTTGTGAGGCTTGTGTTTATCTCACAGACACGCTCCTGCCTGAGCTGCAGTCTAGACGCCAGTTATAAACAGAGAGAAAAGATAACTTATCAACAGGTTTTGCAGATATAAATAACATCTCTTCTAAACACATCCAAGTTAGCTTTCTCTTAATATATTTTTGGAGCCCAAAAATGATACTATTAGGCACAGATTACTTGATATTTGATAACATCTTTAAATTCAAATAGGTCAGATGTCACAGATCAAATATGGCGTCCCAAAGATCTTAGATCTTTACAATGACGAAAACCACTCCCTGTCTGAATGAGGGTGATGACAGCTCCAAGGCGCCTCGGCTTCCTCACGTACTGATGAGAATGAATGAGATCGGACACTAAGCGCTGTGCCTGGCACATAGGAACTCAAATGCTATAGCTATTATGAAGTTCAGCATCCTTTCTCCAGCTGTGAATTTGTATCTTCAGAGCAAACAGGCTGTGGAACATGACTCAAATGCCTCAAAATGAAAAGAAGGAAGACTGTTTACCCTACTGCCCCAACCCGGCCTTTACTCCCATCTCTGAAGTTCAAAGTTTCAGGAAAGAGACGGTAAAACAAAACAAAACAGAATAAAACAATAACCCCAAACTCAGATAACACGAAATGAGCAAATTTTAAAAAGGGGGGGAGAGAGGCTATGGGAAATACAAATAAAAAGCTAGAAAATCTTCTGCGTGATCCTAAAGGTTGAATTCTGAAATCTATGTTCACTAATTTGAGATTTAGTTAGAAAATCACAAATTAAAGAGAAATAGCCATTTTCTCAGGCTATGGGATCTATGTAATCAAAATTCTGCCAAGGAAGGTTAAACAGGTATAGATGTTGTTAAATAACCGCATCTAAGAATTTTGCTAAGGAGTACTTATATTACGAGTCGACATAAATCGATTTCAAGAGAGAGAGCCCCCCAGAGAACTGAACGATGAGTTTAACGTACGCTAACCAGGCGCTACGGATTGGCCGGGATCATCCTATTGGTTACAAGTCACTTTCCTAGTGGGCTAGTATCTGAAATAGTCACCAGATCCGTGAAACTATACCAAAAAAAACCACAGGAATTATTTGGTATAGTTTTATCAATCACACCTGCAATTCAAATGTCCATAAGAAACGTCACACCTATTTTTCCCCACAATTTGTTGGTGGCACTTTCCTAGGGGCCTCGGGAAAGGGAACTGCCCGTTCCTTGTGGTACCCACGTAAAACCCAGTGCGAGGCGCCCCACGGAGGCCCTTCAGATGGACTCAGCCACGCAGCTCTCCTCACACCTGCGGGTACAGCCCCGCAGGCCACGCACACTACCTGAAATTATGGTCAGTTACAAAAGATTTTTAAGAAGGAGGAAAAGCATTTATCAACCTCTTCCCTTTCCCATCTATCACTGGAGGAAGCAACATCTCTGAAGATGATGCACAAAATACCACACATATAAAAAGACAAACACATTATTAGCCCTGCTATCAAGTAACTGAAAATCTAATAGAGAAATGATCAAGACAATGTAGGTTTTGTACGAAGCACTAAGCCATAAGGGGCTATGCTGAGTACGGAGCCTAAAACAGAATGGGAGAATAAATAATGCTCATCAATTAAATACAAAACTGTAATATACACAAAGGTACGATGGTGATCAAGGTTCTTGGTCATCACCTGACAATGAGAAAGCTTCCCCAACCCACTTTACTGGAGCATTAAACAAAATAATAATACTAATAAGCCTATTTTGTTGTTTTCTTTGTTAAAAAAAGAATCTATTATCACTTAAGTTTAAGGAATCTCTTACATTTATCTAACCTTTAAAAGGTTCCAGTAACTTTAACACAGCTACCCCTAACGCTGGCATATATTTACGTTATAATCTGTCCTTAAACTTCCTGGAAATACTGATGATTTGTTTGCTCTCTTTTCTGTCAATAGTCCAGAAACATCCATAAATTTTACAACATATTTGGGACTGTTAAATAAAGTCTGAGTTATGATTTTTTTACGGTATGGTACTAAGAAAATTTGATTTCGTTGAGAGTATTCACCATAATTAACAGCAGAACCCTATTATTACATGGCTCATTACATACTTTGATTTATGCCGTGAATCAATTCTCTCCCCAGAAGCTCATACAATAGGCTCTTCGAAAACTGCTATCTTATGTGTCATCTTTCTCCATCCGCGTTTTCAAAGGACTCTCTGTGAGATACTTGAAGGAGCACAAGTGTTTTATTTGTAAACAGCAGTAACAGAAGTTGCTGAAAGGACTTGGCATTGGAACACGCTCGTAAAAACATTTTAGACAAATGTCTGATGCTCGATGCGATCTGAACGTCTATGTACGTTTGGCTTCATTTTCTTAAGTATTTTCTCGTAGGGTGACCTCCGAGTGGATATATCTCATTCAACAAAGCATCACAGAGTTTAAAATGTAAGCATAAAACAATAATAATAACGGCAGAAGCATTGAGAGAGGAGAGAAGGGATCTAGAAGATCTCCGTAAATTAACAGAAAGCCCTCACCTCACATAAACGAACAAGAGGACTCAATGTGTGTCCAGAACCAAAGGTGTTACCACCCGAGTCTTTGCTTCACCTGAAGCCTCTCTGGCACATCCCGGGAAGGGAACAGTGCCCTGCGCCCGACCTCTGAGAACTCAGTCCTGCCGGCGCCCGCCCGCTCCTCCTTGTTCTGTCTGCTGACTCTTCCTCCCACGTTTCCTTCCCTGCGGCCCCGCCATCAGGCCTGCCACGCCCGCGTCACCTTAGACCACAGCCACCGTTTTCATGCTTCCCATTTCGCCTCTGACCACCTGCTGTACCTCGGCTCAACGAGTTTCTAAGCTACCACCGAGGTCATGTCATGCCCACTGATGGCCATCTGTAGATCCTAACCGGCCGGAGAGATGGGTGTGTAGCCAGGCAACGCCTTCCAAACCCGAGTGCCAGCGCCACATCTCCACTACGCCCCACCGCAGTGTCCTTTCTGAGTCCCGGTGGCTGTGGCAGGCACGTTCCAAAACGTTTGCCAAACGCAGCGTGCCCATGCATCTCCTTGGAGCACATCCCTCCAGCCGGCCGAGCTCGCCAGCCTCGCAGGGTGCACGGTGGGCCACCCTCTGCATGTCCCCAAAGCCTGTTTCCCCGCGCTGGAAGGCGCGGTGACGGGAAAGCTACGTTTGCTGGTCACTAAGTTGGGGGAAGGCTGGGCTCATCGACGTGGCGGATTTCTCTTGCTGGCCTTCTCCGGGCACCTTTGCGACGGGAGACATGGCCAGCTACACGCTACCGGGGACGTCCGGTAAGGACGTTTCGCGCTGTCTAACTGCTCTCATTTTTGCTGCTGTTGTCGTTCTGCTTTTTCCTGGTTTGGTGCCTATGTCCCTCTGTAGGAGGACAGCTCTAAGAGGACAGGGAGGTGGGGCTACTGCCCACACAAGGCCTCGCGTGTCTGTGGGGTGGAGGAAGGAATGAGTGAACAGGCTTGGGTTTCAGGGGGCAGCACAGGCGGTGACACAGAGTGGCCCTGGCAGCAGGGGACCCACACGCAGGAAGTGTGGTGCGGTTCTGCTTTGGGAAAATTATCCAACCGCCCCCTGCCTCGGCTTGGCCGCCCTCCCGAGCAGCCGGTGAGAAATGGG
The DNA here is from genome assembly GCA_004027375.1 of Macroglossus sobrinus. Classification (NCBI taxonomy): domain Eukaryota; kingdom Metazoa; phylum Chordata; class Mammalia; order Chiroptera; family Pteropodidae; genus Macroglossus; species Macroglossus sobrinus. The sequence goes on along the minus strand of PVKZ01003759.1, from coordinate 10,424 downwards.
GAGCGCACACGAGCGTCCCCAAAGCATTCGGCTGACTTTGGCACATGGATCGGTGGGACACGGACCGCAGGAACAGAGACCAACTCAAAACGCTATTCACATGATCCGAGCTAGGCATCCGACGGCTCCGAAGCGGGCTGTCCCACTGCGGATGCGGGCTTCGCCACCTAGAAGCCATATATCTGGGAGAAGTCGCTCCCCGTTCTGGCCTTCCTGTCCTGGCCTGTGAAATGGCACTAACGGAAGCGTTTCTGGAGCGCCGTGAAGGTTAATACAGCATCGCTCACGCCCCTGGGACGCTGTCCCACAGCAGATGCGCGAATCCTCGACGGGCCTATCCGGAGGTTCTTAAGTGGGGATTGGTACCCGCAAGGATGCTTTCGACCTCCTCCCGCCCGGCCCCCCTGCCAGGTGTCCTCAGTGACTCTGTTTGTGCTTCCACAAGCCACCACCTCCCCCGTGTCCGCCCCTCCCCACCCAGGAAACCCTCCTCCTCCAACGCCAGCCTCCTGAAGAACAGAGCCCGTTGCACCCCTGCCCACGCGCGCCTGCCCCAGCTGCTATCCCTCCGCATCCCTCCGCATCCCTCCGCAGTGCGAGGAAACAGCGCGGTCCAAGCGGTATCCTGCATCCCGGCCCGCAGTTCTAAACGCTGCTGCCGCTGACATCTCCTCACCGCACAAACGGCTGGAAACGGGTACGTGCTACCCTATGCGGCCATTTCTCGATTTCAGCTCTTCCGTTAATTCCCGGTGGCTATTTTAGCTTAGATTTTCCCTGCTTATTAAAAGAGTCATTAAAAAGAAATTACCGGGCTCAGCCCGAGCTGCTGATTTCGGTTGTGAGATCTTAGTAAGCGAGACCGTGCACCGAAAATAAACTCAGCAACGCGTGCCCCGCCCCCACGACCACGCGGGTGCTCAGCGGTCTGCAGGCTCCGAAGGGCCCGGCCACGGATGGGGCCACCCCACTGCCGAGAACACCCTGCCCTGACACCGAGGTGGCGCAGGTCTGCAGTGCTGGCCTTCAGAGGAAAGACCCCATGAAGATTATTAATTTCTAAAATGTTCTAAGAAGACAACCAGAGTCCTTAACGACAGAAAAAGACCTGTTCCGGTGTTTGCATTCCAGAGCAGCGGTCCCCAACCTTTGTGGCACCAGGGACCGGTGCTCCTCTCACAATCTGATGCCTGATGATCTGAGGTGGAGCTGAGGCGGTGATGTTGGCGCTGGGGAGCGGCTGCGGATCCAGATGAAGCTTTGCTGGCTCACCCCCCTCACCTCCTGCTGTGCGGCCCAGTTCCTAACGGGCCATGGACCGATACCGGTCTGCAGCCCGGGGGGCTGGGGACCCCTGCTCTAGAGTACCACAGGAGATCACCTAGATTTATTGGTCACAGAAAACGCTGCAGCCTTATGATGATGATGAGCTGACATATTCACGCACTTTTTCACTTTCATATTTTTGTATTAAAAATTAACACATTTTTGGTGTCAAAAAGGTTTATGAGGAAGTAAAGTGGGAACCAGCCACAGCAGACCAATGCACCCCTTGGGGTCTCTGGAAGACAGATTCCAGGGGACTCTGGGCCCTGTGCGCTGTGGCCCCGTGGCCCATGATCCTACCCCCCTTGGGCACGTCGTTCTCCAACAGGAGAGAAGTATCTGGACAAAGAAGCAAATACAGAGAGGGAGCCCTTGGGACAGGGAACTCACCACTCGGCGTTTCCTAGAGCAAAGATGTAAATCCACTGGCCTGGAAGAGCCATGTTTCCGAAGCTACATTCTTGCCCATCCTTAATCCTCCCTGCATCTTAGAAACCCCGCCTCGATGCATAGCTGGAGCTCTGGAGAACCAACGCAGAATGTTAAGAGTTCACAGCAGCAGCACGCCGCCTCCCCAAGGCCATTCCTTCTGTTGTGGTTTGCAGCCACGGAAGGCTCAGGAGGGTGCGAACAGCTATCTGTGCTACGGCGGTGATGTTTTATGGCTGGGTGCCCAGATTGTCTAGCTCTGCACACAGCTCTATAGTCTTTTGAGAGCTACGGAGGAAGAATGCATTCCTAACAAACAGCTCTCCATCCCTGCCATAGCTTCTTCACTCTCTGAAAGCATCTGTGACCAAGAAAAGAATTCATTTTTAGCAAAACTCCAAAAACGGCACAAAGAGTAGGCATTTTCATCGTGTTTTTAATATGCAAAACCTGATCACATCCCAGTGGGAGGATTAAAAAAATACACGTTTTACTTTTCATGAAATAGGCTACAGTTTCAATGCGTAATCCGCACAACAGAAATTTACAGGATTATTTAAATCAAGTAATTCAGTCAAGTTCACTGGGTAAGGGTTACACATTTCTTGATTTTGACATGAGACATACAATCTCTACACAAGGTTGGATGGTTATTTCTGACAACAAGTAATCTTTATGTTTCTAAATAATTATATTCCTGAGAAGTTGTTGTTATAAGCCGGATGTTTATAATTGAGAACATCTTTATCGCATGATAGTCTATCAAATGAGGTCTTATTGTATGTCATTTTGCAAAGTAAAGAATGGTCTCCTCATAACTGATCATTTAATTTGTGAAATTTTAGATCATTGAGACTAGGCTGGCTTCAAGCAAGACAATTTAAAAATCTACCTTAAAAAAGGGGGCTAGGTCTCCTTGGATATTCTGCTCTCCCTACTCACATCGATGACATCTTCATACAAAATTATGAAGATATTAAAAGTCCTAATTAAGCAACTAAAATCCAGTCACTTTCCCTGGGAATCCGTTATCACAGAAAATAGCACCAAGATTCTTGAAAGATTTCTCATAGCTCATCTAAAACATCAGAAGACTCTGAAAAGGAGCTGGAATGAAAGGTAAAAACCCACTTGATTGTCTCCAAATCACACGTAAGAAGCCAAAAGGATTTCACTCGAAGAAAACAGAACAAAATACAAACAAAATAATCTGGCTCCTCCCCACCACTCAGAACCTCCTAAGCACTGCAGCTCAGGGCGCCGCCTCCTGCTCCCTCCACCTAGCCTTCCCCGGGCTCCAAGGCCGCCCATCATCTGTGCCTCGTTTCTCCATTTCTCATGCTTTCCTCGCGGGCTTCAGTTGCTCTGGCTAAGTGATCCTTGCCTGCTCCATCCCTAAGTCTTAATTATCTCCTATGCTATCCGGATATGCAGAACAACGGTCTCAGACTCCACAGCCAATCTATTTTCCTTATAAAATCTTCTCAGATAGCACCTTTGTCCGACAGCCCCTGACAGAATGGTAAATAGTCATCTAAGATATTAGTATGCAATCTCATGCATCTAAGTCCTACTGGGGCAGGCCAAAAAGGTCCTCCAATAGTCTTGAAAATGACTTCTCAGCCTTAACATGCTAAGTTGTTAGGAAAGTTACATGATGTCAAAGATATTCTATATACTTGTCAAATAACGGCTAAGTAAACTGATTTCCACTAGTCTTTTTTTTTTTTCTAAATTTAAAATTAGCATCGCTTTCCTGAGGCCACCAAGACTACATTCACATTCAGGACCTCACTGCCCTCATTTGGAAGCGGGGAAGTCATGCAAACACCCCATTGTTAGCCAGAACTGTCGGAATTTTATCTTCCATTTCTTGCTGACTGAAGGCTCTCTTCACTAAGGGAAAAAGCTGCCCACTCCAGCCCTGACCTCCTCCTCCTCCAGCTGGGTTTTGGAAGAGAGCCAGATGACAGCCTCGGAAAAGCACACGTTTATCTCAGTGAAGCTGGCTGCTTAACAAAAAGGTGGTGGTGGTGCGAAATCCTGTAATTTAAAGTTTCCTATATTCCCCGTATGACTTAGTTTTTAATCACCTAGAGTCAAATGCAACAGTTCACCCCCACCATTTCCCTCATAATCAGCACTCTCATGTAACTATTTGTTTCAAAATTCCTGTGCCGACTAAGTATATATAGAAACCTGTTACAAAATAATCTTTGTTAAAGTGTTAAAACATACGCCACTTCAAAAAGAACAATGAACGTGTAAAGAGGAAAATCGAAAGTCAACATTTACACGTACCCCAGGTTACTGCTAAAATATTTAAATGCCAGAATCCAAAGTGAAATAGGATGAAGCCTTATGACAGCCTCGCTGGCAGCCTTATTTAATTTCATACCTTAATAGTAAAACAGAAATACTGGTCAATAATGTCTTTGATTTGAGCAAGAAGCATGGAAGGCTTAGAACAGGCTTTTACAACTCGATCCTCATAATAAGATCAAGTCTACATATATGTGTGTATATATATATATATATGATATCTGGGACATGCAGACCCGCTCTGCTGGTTAAGAAAGTGCTAACCGAAAGAAATGATTCTGTGTCACAAGTATAATTTAATCAGTCATTTGACTATTACCATTTTCTTGGCTACCAATTTTTCATGACCCAACTGGTCAAAGAAAAACAGAAACTAAGAACCTCTATCCTTATGAAAATACAAACATTGAAAACTTTCTGTAGAAAAAACAAACTTTCAGCATATATAAACAAAGTAACCATTATTCAGACTACTGTGTTCTGCTACCAACAATGAAATTAATGGGAACGTAACGGTGTTGGTCATTTTTAAAACCTCATTGTGCATCGTCCTCCCCAATAAAGCATCCTAGGAGTACCACACTGGAAGGTGTTCAGAGACCTTTGCTACCTCTGTGCTTCTGGAATGATGTAAATTTCTTCAAGGTGCCCTCCGCTAACCGAGTTCATGGGGCCTGGGGCTTAATTCTGTCCCTTATTCTTCCACGTCAGATCGAAGGAAGTCTGGAATCTATACGTGTGATTGTCAACACCCCCTACACACTTTAAACCGGTCACCACTGTCCTCTGAGATCACTCCAGCCACATTTCCAGTGTCTCACTCATCCCCACAGTTACTTATTTCTGAATGTAGGAAGCAACTTGCAGAAAACAACCTTGTGGAGGGTCAGTTCCGAGCAGAGACGCAGCAGCCTCCATCCACACCGTGGTCATCCTAAACTGACCCCCTCCACCGGCCCAACACCGGACACAGGGGAGGAACCCCGACAACACAATGGATGAGCCGAGCCGGACGCCTCCAACTTGAACTCCCTCTAGACGCTCAGGTCGGACATCCACAGAGCACCATTTTGAGTTCAGAATCTGCAGTCCGTGCCGAGAAACACCCGAGCACACCGCTCAAATGGAGGTTCAGTGTGACAGAGGCAAAGAGGGTCGAGACCACTCTCCCGCCTGGCGCCGGATCGCCGGTGCCGTCGGGCGCGTGAAACCGCAGTCGCTGCAGCGGGCGCTGCGGCGGCTCCTCCCCCGCCCGCGACGCCGAGGCCGGGACGCGTCCTGCAGCGCCGGGCAGAGTCCCCGAGCTCCGCGGAAGCCGCGAGCGAACGGTCTCCGCGCCGCGCTACCGCGCGGGGCCCCCCTCAACTCGCATCTGCACGCTCCCACCGCTACGAGCCCGCTCGTGAGATCTCGTCACGCCCCAGGTAAAGGTGCAGAGGTGGCGCCGAGGCGCTCGGGTTACGCGATCTGCTCGCAGGGAGGGCAGCTGGGATGCGGGGCGGCTCGCCCTCCTCGTGCGCACCGCGCCGCACTCCCCCGAGCACGCCCCGCGGTCGCCCTGCCCCCGAGCACGGCGCCGGGGGCCCCGCACGCCATCATCGGAAATGCAGAGTCCGCGGGGTGACCGTTCGGGGCCAGCCCGCTGCCACCAGCTGCAGCGGTTCGAAAGCAGCACGCCCGGCGCGTCGCCGCAGCGCCCGCTGCAGTCCCGCGGGCTCCCCCGCACGCCCCGCGCCGCGAGCCTCTGTCCCCCGCGCGCGTGCGCGCGCGCGCGCCCCCCCGGCCCCGCGCGGCAGGCAGCACCTCCCGCCGCCCCGCGCCGCACACCTTTCCCGCCGGGACCCGCGACCCCTCGCGCTCCGGGCCCCGGACGAACAAAGGCGACGCCGCCAGCTCGGCCGGCGGCGGCGCCGCGAAGCGCGCGGCCCGCGCTCACCTGGGCTCCGTCCCCGGCGGCGGCGGCGGCTCCTCGGCGGGGCTCCGGCGGCGCGGGCCTGGCGGCGACGGCGACGGCGACGGCGACGGCGACAACTCCCACAGCCGCGCTGGGGCCTGCGGGGCGCTCGGGCGGCGCGGGCCCGCTCAGCGCCGGCGCCGCGGGCTCAGGTCCCGGCGCGGGCGGCGGCGGCGCGGGCGGGTGGGCGGCGGCGCGTCCCGGCAGGTCCAGGTCCGGCCCCGGCGACGCCGCGACGCGCCCTCGTCCTCGCGCCCGCGGGCGGGACGGCTGCTCCGGCGCGGCCCGGGGTCCGCGGCGGCGGCGGCGGCGGCGGCGGAGCTCGGTGCTCGGCGCTCGGCCGGCTGCGCTCCGTCCGCCTCCGGCTCGGGCGGGCCCGCGGCGGCGGCGGCAGGAGCGCGGCGGGCGCGCGAACGGCCCTGTCAGGGGCAGCGGGGGCGGCCGGGGCGGCCCTCAGGGCTGCGGGGCGGCGGGGCCGGCGGCGGCGGCTGCGGCTCCCGAGGCTGTCGCGCTGAGGTGCGGAGCTGCCACCGCGGCCATCTTGTTGCTCTAACTGACAAGAACCCCCCTCCCCCCGCTCCAGCCAGACGGGGCGCTCGCGCCCCCTTCCCCGCCCCGCGGCGGCCTCCAACAGGAAGTCGTCCCGGCCCCTGGCACGTGACGCCACCGCATCTGCATACCGGAGGGCCGACTGGCCAATCGGCGCTCGACATCCCGGCTCCGCCCCCGCGCGCCCCTCCCCGGCTCATTGGCTGGTCTCGGCCAGGCCACGCCCCCAGCGTCCCCCTTATTACCCGCCCGCGCTGTGGTTCCCCAGATCGTGCGGGGAGCGCGCCGGGGTGCGAGCGGGCGCGCGCTCTGCCTGCCTGGGCGCGTGCCGGCACCGGGGGGTACGCGCCCCGCCTGGGATGCGTGGAGAGCTGCGCGGCGTCGTTCCCAGTCTCGGCGCTGCGGCTCCGCGTTAGCGCGCTGAACCGCGGGGCGCGAACTCAGCCCTGCGCGCCCGCTGGGTCCCCAGGGCCGCCGCGCCGCACCGCGGCGCCGGGGCTTCGGCCCGGGCTCTGTGCTGTATTTTCGCCCAGCGGCGCTGGCCCTCCATGCCGCGGCGCCAGCGCCGGCACTGGCGCGCGTCCGGCCCGTGCCGTGCACACGCCTTGCACCTCCCCACCGTGCACACGCGTACACGAGCCGGCCCGGGCCCAGGAGCATCCTGCTGGCCGCGCGCCTCCCCGCCCGCCCCTGCGCGCCGCCGCTCCCGGGGGAGCGCCCCGCTGCAAGCCAAACAAGCCTCGCTGCGAAACAGCCCTCCCGGGGAGACACCCCACCCCACCCCGGAGCGCGAACACCCGCCCCCACCGCGCACACGGCCGTTTGGGCCGAACCCGGGCGCTCGGCACCCAGTCGTGGTCCTCCACCCCGCCACTCCTGGTCGATGGACGCCAGTCCTTCGTCGCAGGTAAGGTCAGGAGCGGTGTGCAATTTCAAAGTCCCTTTTTAACTTTCGGTTCAAGTCACGAGAAGATTTCGAAACCGAGAATCGTCTCCATTTTCGTGAAGGGTCCTAGAAACCCGCCCGCTTGCCCCTTGGTGCGGCCGAGGCTCAGCGGCGCTCCTGGAAAGTTGTCATTGGTGTTGGAGGAGGCCATTCCCGCTTGAAGAGCAGATAATGACACACTACTCTCGCGATGCAATTTTGTGACCGCAAGTGTCACGCTTTGGAACGTCTGTGGACGAAAGAGACACCACAAATTCCCCGCTCTCGTTCCCCCTCGGGGTTGCGTGAGCTCCGTGCACTGCTGTTTCGGACCGCCGTATTGGAAGTCCTTCAGCAGTCAGATCCACAACGCACTCCGAAGTCGCCTTCGAATGTCTCTGCCGTGTATTTTCCCGCCCTTAAAGCACATCAGCGAGAAAGGTCTGAAGTCAGATGCAGCCGACACAGCTTCAGTCTTCCGGTCAACATTTTATTCACAGTAATTTAATTTTTGACTGCGGAGAAAGCTGCATCCTTTGTATTTCTCCCCGATAGAGGTATTGTCACACGCTCCAGGAGGAAGTGCGAAATAATAACATCTTCAAAATAGTCTGCGTCCACTACGTGGATGATTAAGTCAACGAGGAATCCAAATACCTGGGTAGACGATCACTGTAATAAGCAGAACTTCACCTTTTGGAACATCGAACCCAAAATCCATTATTTGGTATTTGTCCTTGCTGTTGAATTTGTGACCGTAACCTCTCGACTTTTCTCTATCTTCTTTCTTCTCTTTACCATCCCAGCCCCTCTCAGCTTAAACCAGGCAAAAGAATTAATTACTTTCTGCTATTATCTCGGACGGTGAACACCGGAAGAAAGGGCAGTGCTTATACCGACCACATTTTCTGAACCAAAAATTCGACTCATGGTTTGGCGTGTGGACCGATGTGGGCAGTAGAACGGTTGACCCGGATGTGTTGAGGCATGTGATGGCCGTGAGTGTGGGGACTGCAGAACTTGGTGTCACCGATTAGTGGTTGTTTGGACTGAACAAGGACCCCATGCAAAGTTATACGACAGGCCAGTGCCTATTTGAGGTCTTACATCCCCTCATCAGTCCTGTTGCTATCACCTCAGAACTTAATGTGAGTTAATAATCTACAAAAAATGGTCCAAACCCCACAGAATTGTATTTAAGAGGATTAAATGTGAAATGTAGCTCACGATGATGTCACACAGAAATTGACAGACTTAAAGAGCGTCTCAGGGAGACGGTGGCTGCTGATGGAAGTCCCCTAGTCACTGAGCAGCCGCTGAAGACTCAGAAGCTGACGGAGGAAAAGAGAGACAGGCAGGGGAGGACGGCTGTGTTCAAATATCTGAAGAACTCCCAACAGGCACAGATATGTCCTGTGAGAACCTGAGAAGCAGACCTGGGATCGGGGGATGGGAGGCTCCGAGGCTGGTTTTTGGTTCCATAGAGAGAATCGTGAGAGTCATCGAGGGAAACTCCAGCTTGCCATGAAACGGGCCACGTCTGGTTCAGGCAGAAAGGCAGGGCAGTCACTCTCCAGCTCCAGGGACGTCATCACAGGCTAGACTACAGTGTTGGGTGCAAACGCTAAATTAGCACAACGGTTCCTGGACCAGCAGCATCAGCATCTCCCGAGAGCTTGTTAGAAATGCAGCTTCTTGGGCCCAGCTGTCAAAAACTGGGGGGTTGAGCCCCAAGTCTCTGCATCCTAACTAGCCCTCCAGGTGAGTCTGACCCAGGCTGGCATTTGAAGAAAATGAATAACAGCGGGCACCTTTCCTTAGAGCTCTGTTTGTCTCTGATAACTTGCCTCCCCTTTATCCGCAGCTACTTCCTCCCAGGCAGGGCTGCTTCGCTTCCTCCTTACCTGTGCCCCTGCCTTCAACATCCACCCGTATGCAGACGCGACTTCCATCCTTCTATCTCTGTTGATTCCGCCGCTAGAATTTGTCCCCTACCAGGGGACTCTAAACAGAAAGGCTTCAAGACTCAAACGAATGGTTGCCTTTCAATAAAAATGGGATGGAACTGAGCCCCATTCTCCCTGCTTGTCACCTATAGATAACTGCTGACTTGGCCCTTAAAATTATGATAAACTTAAAGGGCCTTTCTGACAGGCATGGAGAGGCACAGGGCGCTGGTTCTCAAACTCTCTCCATAAGAATGACCCAAATAGCTTGTTTAAAATACGGATTCATCCAGGGCCAGAGTGAGGCCGGTGAAGCTGCATATTTAGCCAGCTCCCCCAAGTGATTCTGATGCGATTGTCTCCCACTACACTGAGGAAAATACTGGAACAGAGACGAGAACCTTCAACTGGTCAGATTCTCATCAAACAATTATTGAGCCTGTATCATGTGTCAAGCAGTGGACTAGGAGTTGGAAGCCACGGTTGACTTATGATGACAACACATGCGAGGTGCTAAAGAGGGTGGCAGTGGGGGACAGCCAGGTCATTCTGGAGGGCTCAGACAGACCTCCGGGAGGGACCTCTGGTCTGAGTCTTGAGGGATGCGAGGGGAGCGATGGTCAGAAGCTGATGGAAAGGCTTTGAAGACAGAGGGAACAGCCCGTGTACAGGAACTATAAGAGAGCGGCACACACTTTCCGGGGGGCTGCAATGTGTGGACAGGGTTGGAACAGCTCATGCGTAAGGAAAAGGGGCAGGGGCGGGGTGAGGAAGGAAGTGGGAGAGATGACCAGGAGCATCGCATGTCACGTTAAGGAGTCTGGACTTTCTCCTGAAGGCTGTGCAGAGCCTTTGAGTGATTCCGAATATTATTCTACTTGGCTCTCTGGAAACATTGTGGTCGATGACATGGAGGAGGGTGAAACAGGGAGGGTGACATGGTAGGTGGTGACACAGGGTAGGAGGCCTACAC